>JAWZYT010000164.1:182500-249126 GCA_034508575.1 Petrolisthes manimaculis | reverse complement strand
ATCTTCTGATTCACCTTTTTATTTCTTATAATGTATAGCCATACATCTGCTATTCTTCACTATAAGCCTATCTTCCTCATTCCATCTGTTGCCGTTGGCGTCCTATACTTTTTGGCTAGTGTAACCCTCATGTTCTGTTTCCTATTTGTCCACTCAGCTTCTTACACTTCACGGTAAAGTCATGGTCTAATGTACAGTCGGCGGCAGAAGTCCTGTCGCCTCACTTGCTTCACCGAGGCACGCGATGTTCATAGACTCGAGATTATTAGGTGTAGAAAACGTGCTAATTTCTCGAGTCCATGAACACTGCATGTCTTGGTGAAGCAGGTGAGGCGACACGACTTATGCCGCCGACTGTACTGCAACACCTTCCAATGAGATGGCTTCGAAAAATGATCCGAAACTATAGCTGTTGGTGTGTGCAATTTTGGTTCATAAAATTAACTCAAATAGCTCGCTTTTATTCACCAGGTTGCAGTACATTAGACCATGACTTTACCATACTTTACTTTCCATACCAAGCCCCACTTCAGTCTTTCTAGTCACTTCCACCCGATTTACCTTTCTCGTGTTTTCCCACTTCACAGCCTTCTCATATTTCACCAATTCCTCCTGACTACATTTTCTTCATACTTTTAAGATTTTTATAATTTGAAAAGAATAAACAGAAATTTGCCATGCTTTCTTATTGACTTTTGTAAACCTTATATTTTCTTCCATGTGTCTCTTTTGGGTTTATAGGCAAAGTGAACGTTCATGTGTTCATATAATTAGTATAAATTATTGCTGAATGGAATGGTTAGTGCTCTAAACTCCAGGCAATTACAAGTAACAATTGTTAACCATGGATAACTGACGAAGTAGTTAATTAAGGATAGATTACAGCTACATAGAAAAGTACCACATGTTACAAATGGTAACCCCGGGGTCACCAATGTAACGTTGGTTACGTTGTAGTGAAGATGTCTGTTATCTTCACTGGCTGACAGGTAGGTGAAGACAGTGTTAAAGATATGCTGAACGATCGGACAAACTGGTGTATCGAGTTGGTAACGAGACAGTGTGAGCTTCATTTTCGATTAGTTGCAGTTTGTTGTTTGTGAAAATGAACCTTACATTGTTTCTTTACCAACTCGAAACACCAGTTTGTCCAATCGTTCAGCATATCTTTAACACTGTCTTCGCCTTCCTGTCAGCCAAGAGGGGTGCGGAACTTTGGTTCGCGACTGTACAACCTGGATTTTTTGTTTTACCGCCAAATTCCTGTTTTATTTGACGAAATAATTTCAGGAGCCAGATGATGGATAGTTCATACCTGCAATGCGGGTGGGAGAGGTGGGTGGAGAGAGCCTTCTCTTTACTATACTTTTCTCTCACTACTAGTTAGCAATTACTACTACACCTACTGTACCTCCTTGGTATGGGTCGTAATACCTTTTGAGGTGCTACTTGTCCTTGTAACTCTCTCTCTCTGTTTGGATCAAAGGATATGCAGGTCTCCAGTTGGCCGACATCAGATAAGCCACTAGTGAATGACTATATGAGAAAATTTAGAGATTAATATATCAAGCCAGGCCTTTAAAATAACCCCTGAACTGACTTTCCCATCTCACTGACTGAACCGTTTATATTATGCACAATATAGATGTGTGGGTCGGGGTGAGGGGCCGGGCTTGGCTAGATGGACGACCTGTGGAGATCGATGAGTGGGGATCTAGGGACCCCAACGGCAGGCCAGATGATTGTGCATATATGGGGAAGAGACACCAACGTCTCTTGATAGATATATCTTGCACCGTTAATTTACCGGTGCTGTGTCAAAAGGGTGTGAGCTGGGGTGTGGGTGTATGAAGTAAAATGCTCACGGTAATATCCACAATAGAAGGAGGAAACTCAACACATCACTAGCCAGTCCATGTTATCAAACAACTTCTCTGTTCAGTCTGTTGCCAGTGTTGACAATATTTGACAATACGGTAATAATACACTCTAACCTGTTTTAAACATCGAATATATTTATCATCGACAACAGAAAAGTTGCAAAATAATATTGTCTGATTGAAGATGTGTTGAGCAGTTTAGATTATTTATTTCACCTCCTCCCCCATTACCTTCTGTTTCCCTGAGCTGTTTTAATACAATCATGTTTCAGGAGCTCAGCTTTTCCAACGGAGTTCCTTCCTATTTCTTTCCTTCTTACAAATAAACCCATACATTGCAGTACTTTATTTTCCAAAAAGTATATTATGTCTCCATATTTTTTAATGTTCACTTCTATTAGAGTTATAATTACAACGGGTGAAAGTACACTGCATTGTCACAGCAGAGTTTTTGTCACTTGCAATGCGAAACGTGAAGTAATTTCCAGTTAGTTATTTGAAATGAGATCTTCCCAGAAATTTTCCGGAATTAATGGTCCTGATTTGGCTTGTGTTGTGAAGACCTTACTTGGTATTTGGCTTGTGTTGTGAACACCTTACTTGGTATTTGGCTTGTGCTGTGAACACCTTACTTGGTATTTGGCTTGTGCTGTGAACCCCTTACTTGGTATTTTGTTATCCATACACAAGTTAACAATTCTCAGTACAACAGCAGGTTTTTCAATGTGAGTATAATTTTCATCATCTAAATAGAGATTCCACAAAAAGCCATGTTTGTTGTGAAAAGTTAGCATAAACTCCATAAACGTGTTATCAGCATCAATACAAAATGCTTCAGTACACTTTATTAACCCCAATATTAGCAAGACGAAATAACTTAATTATTTCTTACCACATACAGTTCTGACAATACTGATCACCTTTCCTATGGTTTCAAACCTATAATCTAGGTAAAGTTTTTTTTACACCTAAGTACAATCCACCTGTAAGCAATAATTGTGCATTGATTCCATATCACATTTTTTCACTCATAGTAATGTATGTTTTCTTCAGTGTCAAAGGTTACTTTCTTGAATCATTAAGCAAATATATCAATACTACATTATGTATGCACATTTACAACATACTTTTCACCCTACCTATCTGACATTGAACACTTTGATCCAAGATTTGTATTATCGTAAATAAATAAAGGAATTTTCACAAACCAATCAAATATATAATTGCTTTCCTTTTTGACCTATTTATAACTGTTATTGTTAACAATCACTGTTCTTCCCATCAGACTATCAACAGTGGTGTTCCTCAGAGCTCTGTCCAATCACTTACTTTTATTGTTCTTTTCATCAATGATATTCTTAGCTGTAATTCCTCGTTTATCCTATGGCAAAGATTCCACATCCGACCATGCAAACAGTTCCTCTCCAAATCGTGTGATGATGCAGTGGCACGCCTCACCTCTGATCATTCCCTCTTCTCTGATTGGGGAAGCGAAAAGTTGACTATTCCCTTTTCTTTAATGACACACAACCTGATATTTGTTATTCACTCAATATTCTTGGAATCTCTTTCTCTCACAATCTCTCTTGGAGTGATCATAGTTTTATTACTTCTCTTCCTATAACTGTTCACAACACATTTACACAGTTCTATTTTTAAGTGTCAATGCATGCTTCCTCCCGTGAGGAGAGCTTGCAACACTCGCCAAGTTACTTAATCTCACTCCTTGTTTTTCCAACTCCTTAATGTTACAGTTAACAAGTACTCACAGTCACAAATATTACATAACTGATCACTTCTGAATCACTCTTCCTACATCCATCTTTCCCTCTGAGTTGGACTTAAGCTTGGTCAAACACAATGTGCCTTTGCATCACCAACAGATTTGGAGATGACTTACGACCTCTAACACTCATTTTATTTTACAAATGGACACAAATATGTTGGCTTTATTTAGACCTATAGTTCATTTAATTCTCAATATAGAATAATTAATGTTGAAAATATATTTTTAAGGATTACTAGCGAACAAGAATGGCAATAGGACCCTTAATATTCATTGTTTACTTAGAAAGTAACTCAACAGTAATCACCAGGTCCCTCGTCAGCATATTAACCAAATCCAACTATGTAGGTGTCATAAGGGTCCTTTCAGCCAATCAGAACTCTTCCCGGGCCAGCCTCAGGTCTTTCAGCCAATCAGAACTCTTCCCGGGCCAGCTTCAGGTCTTTCAGCCAATCAGAATTCTTCCCGGGCCAGCCTCAGGTCTTTCAGCCAATCAGAACTCTTCCCGGGCCAGCCTCAGGTCTTTCAGCCAATGACATTTCGTGGTACAAACCAGAGTCCAGCTGACATTGTATCCAACACAAACAATAATCTCCATTATCGTTCTTACCATAACTTGATCAATATATCTTTTTTGCTCACAGATCCTGTATCTAAAAAGACATATTAGAATCTGTAACTAATTATGATATCTATATATACGAAAATATATATATATAAATACTCTAGGCAAAACGTAGCTGTGGCAGTTTAATGACTGATAACACTGTCTTGTCGAAAGTAAGTAGGCAAACAGCATTATGAGTAAACTTCAGTTCTTGTTTAATAGGACCGTTCGCATTAAGCAAAAAGCTGCCACATACCACCAGATTTTTACATTTCGTTTTTTATAAAAGGTACAATGAAATTAGCTCACCACAGGCCCCCTGTCATGATATTATACTAACAACATTATTTTGATTCACTTAAGAACATAAGAGTACCTATCTATGAGCTAACATAATAATTTGTGATGTTTTTTATGTTGTTCTTTGGTGTTGGTTGTATAAGGCCCAGCTTGAAGATTTATTGATTTTACATACGTATTGAAGTATAATATTAACTATTTTTATAAATAAATGCTTTCATGAGTCAATAGCAAAGTGATTAATATGAAAATAAAGCATTTTTTGTCAGCAGGAGTACGAGCGTATAGAATACTGACTCGGTGAAGAGAGGTTTCAATTAATATATATGGAGATTTTTAACTATCATTAAGGCAAATATTCATTGATATTAGTATAAAATATTTTTGTTAAGAGGAAGTTTGTGTATATTTGCTTGTATAAAAATATTCCAGCCACCATAACCATCGCGATGAATGTATGTATTTTATATAGGGTAACAAACGATAATTATGATTTAAAAACTATATTAGTATTTAAACGAACACACACCATAGCAGTTCCATTGATATCACTATGAAGTCAAATGATCCAGTTTATCGACAGATGGGGATAAGAGATTGAACTATATTCCTGAATTTGTGGAGGGGGAGGAAGAGAATATTTCCTTCAGTTTGAGAAAACAGCGAGGTTACGGGAGTGGAATGAAAATGATTGGGCATTGTTGATCCAGTCAAAGTTTAAGGGAAAGTCTAGGGAAGCTTATGTTAGTTTAAGTGATCAAGAAGCAAGTGATTATGAGTTAATTAAGGAGGCAGTGTTAAAGTCAACCCGTTTAAGTCCAGGTGTGCATAGAGAAAGGTTTTGAAACGTGAAGAAGCATCCAGGGGACACGTAAATCCCAAATACCAGAAAGATGGCGGAAGCAGCAGTGTAGTTAAGTGTTTGGGATGTGGAACAGTAGGGCATAGAAAGTTTGAGTGCCCCAAGAGTAAATCAAAACCCGTGGGAGCAGTAGTTGCACATAGAAACACTATGGAGTGCATGGAAAGAGTGAACCCACAAGTTCCAGAGAAACAACAACAGGAGGAAGACGATTTCGAACACTTCACCATCTCCGGCACAGTGAAAGTGGAAGGGAGCCCCGAGAAGAAGATCTTTCGGGATACAGGGGCTAACCAGAGTCTGATCCTTAAGGACGCGCTTCCATGGACGGGTAAAAGTAATACAGGGAGGAAAGCCGCATGCAAGGGTGAAGGTGGCAGATTTAGTATACCCCTGCACAAAGTATGGTTGGAGTGTAGGTATGTCACAGGTGAAGTGACGGTTGGGGTGAAGGAGACATTGTCGATTGATGGAGTTGATATGTTCATAGGAAATGATTTGGCCGGGAAGAGAGTAATCCCTAACCTCCAGATGGTAGAGGATCCTGTAAGAGAAATGATGGAAAATACCCCTCTAGTAATTGTCCCAAATTCCACAGGTGAGGAGTTAGTGCCTGAAGTGTAGAGAGTGTGCTATTTGCATAACCTTGTGAAATAGAAAATAAACAAAGAAATGGAAAAGTTGAAAAGGTTGAGAGTCAGGTAGAGTTAAAAGTTGATATGGAAATAGAAAAAGGTGAGTTGATGAAAGAACAAGAAAAGGATGAAAGTTTGAAATCTTTATGGAATGAGGCTAAGAGGTCAGATGAGTTGGATGAAAATTTTGTGGGTTATTATGTTGATAGAGGTGTGTTGATGAGAAGCTGGAGGCCATTGGAGATCCCAGCTTCTGAACATTGGAAGATGAAAAAGCAAATTGTAGTGCCGCAGGTGTACCGACAGAAAATATTAGAGATGGCACATAAGGGAATTTAGCAGGTCATCTAGGGATTAGGAAATCCTTAGGAAAAATTCTATGTCATTTTTATTGGCCCAAGGTGAAGAGTGATGTGGCAGAATTTTGTAAAACTTGTGTTTTGTGTCAGAAGGTCGGCAAGCCGAACCAATTGATTCGACCTGCCCCCCTTCGACCTATTCCTGTGATTGGAGAACCATTTTCCAAGATTGTAATTGATTGTGTGGGTCCCTTACCTAGAACTAGGAAAGGGAACCAATATTTATTAACTATCATGTGTGCATCATCTAGGTTTCCTGAGGCCATTCCTCTTAGGAGTATACACTCTAAAAATATTGTCAAAGAATTGGTGAAATTTTTTTCTTGGGTGGGCATTCTAATATTTAAAAGATTAGACAAGGCCAACCTTACAGTAAACTTAGCTAAGAGTAATTTTATACAAGCTGAAGTACAGTATTTAGGGTTTAGGATAGGAAAAGGAAGGGTGAAAATTATAGAGGCCAAAGTGAAAACATTGTGAATTTCCCTTCTCCCATAAGTAGGAAAGAAATTTTGGGATTCTTAGGAGCCAGTGGGTATTACAGGAGATTCTGTAGAAATTTTTCAGATGTTGCTATGCCCCTAACCCAATTGTTGAGCAAGAAATCAAAATTTTGCTGGAATGAAAAATGTGATGAGGCTTTTAAGGAAATCAAGAACATGTTAGTAAATGCTCCAGTGTTAAGAATGCCTGATTATGATAAACTTTTTATATTATATGTAGATGCCAGTCAATTTGGTGTGGGAAGTGTGTTGATGCAAAATCATGAGGGGATTGATCATCCCATTGGATATTATTCAAAGAAATTGTTACCATATCAGTGTTCATACAGTACTATAGAAAAGGAAGCTTTGGGTCTTATTTTAAGTTTAATTCATTTTGAAGTGTATGTAAAAGGTACAGGGCAACCCTTGTAGGTATTTACTGATCATAACCCCTTGGATTTCCTGCACAAAATGAAAAACAATAATCAGAGATTGATGAGGTGGTGTTTGATGTTACAAGATTATGAGTTAAACATAAATCATGTAAAAGGAAGTGAAAATGTTATAGCTGATGCCCTATCCCGTGGCCCCACTAGTCGTGAGGCATCCTAATCAGGTGCCTCACGCCTGTTTTGGAAGGGGGATGTTACGGTACCTTATTTACAGTGTTGATAATGTTCAATGAATATTTCAATACTTATTTTGATTTGTTTATATTATATTTTGTATATATTAGAAGTATGATAAAGGAATTAATTATAGGATGTCGAGGTTATACCGGAAACAAGGCGTGGAGTTGAATGATGCGCTTCTTGATCTTGGGTTGCTTATGTTGGTGAGGCAGAGATCTCATGGCGGTCGAGGACAGTGGACGGTGTTTGGTGTTGTGGTTGGATTTGAGTGATAATTTCGGACGTTCGTCATGGTCTAAGGGCATTGTGAGGTTTGTGGTATTGTTGTTGGAGTGTGGTGATTCTTTAGGGGTGATTAGGTGTTGGTAGAGATCTGTACCTGGTGTGAATTGAGGTACATGTGGGTGGCGAGGTTATTTGGGTTATTTGGTGGTATTTCTGATGTGATGTTATTTCTGATGTGTTAATTTAAGGTTTAATTTAAGGTAATATTTGTTATTGTGGTTTTGGAGGGTGTTCACTGTCCTGGTGAGTTATTTGGTGGTATTTCTGATGTGTGATGTTATTTCTGATGTGTTAATTTAAGGTAATATTTGGTATTGTGGTATTGGAGGGTGTACACTGTTCTGGTGGGTTATTTGGTGGTATTTATAATGTGTTAGTGTGGTTTTGGTGGTGTTGTGGAGGATGATAATTATTGGGTTATTTTGGAGTTTGACCCAAGGTGGTGTGGTGGTATACAGTGAGGTTATAGTGTTGATGTGTGTGTGTGTGGAGTTTTGGCAGTGAGAAGTGATAATATTGATGTACCGGTATATATTATAATATTATATGCCCATGTGTGAATGTAAGGGGGGGTGATTTATTAATTATTAGTGTATTTATATTATTTATGTTTGTGCATTTATGGTAATCATATTGATACCCAGGTATTGTGTATTTATTGGATTATTCAATTTTGTGACTTTTTCATGTTCATTAATAATTACTGGTACCATATTAACCCAATTAGTAATGTTGTACATTTATGTGTATTTTAATATATGATGCATTATGTTAAATGGGTATTTTAGTTACTTCTTCAACCAACCCTAATTGACATGACTTTGGTACATTTAATTTGATAACACAGGAGAGGAAATCAGGTAAGAGTAAGGGAGGGAGTGGTGTACTTTACAGTATGTGCGGTTCGGCTAAGTCGGGTGTGGGTGACCTAACATCCATAATTTCCAGACTTTAAAAACTCTCTGGGACTGGTGTTATATCCATCCTCCATTGGGAGATAACCCGGTCGTAACAGTAGTAACAGTGATGGCGGTAGTGGTAGTGGTGATAGTGGTAGCAATAGTGGTACCATTAGACTTAATAGTCGTATTACTATATTGACAAGTGTTTCGTTGTGCCGTGACTGGTGTGGGTGACATGAGAGCCACACAGGCCACCAGGAACACTGTCCTGTACATCCTGGTTCCTGACGACACTCCCTCTACAGCTTGCTGGAGGAGTCTTGATATACCCAAGTGTAGATGGTCGCTGTCAGTGTGTGTTGTGCAGTTCCCTTTTGGGGGTCCAGTTGTCCCATCAACACGTGGCTCCCACCTCAACTTTTGGGGGTCCAGTTGTCCCACCAACACGTGGCCCCCACCTCAACTTTTGGGGGTCCAGTTGTCCCAACAAGTTCAGGCCCCTCCCTACATTTCACAACACACAAAGCAAATATTCGTAGTTGCCATGTAATGGTGGGAGACAAATTGGTTAGCGAATATTTCCAGCAACTTCAAAGTGCACCTTTCCCAATAGAGGGGGTCTAGTTTTGCTAGAAAGTAAGACACACACAAACACACTACCTCCCTCCACCTAAACCTTCAAATCTGTGACACACTGAGCTGGCCCCTCCTAGACATCCCTTCAAACACACACACACACACACACACACACATACATCCTGTCCCTGTTGTGAAATGTGAAATGGAATCACGGTATTTATACCAAGTAGTAACTTAAAGGGAGATTCTCTTGTTGGTAAATTGGAAGGCTACTAATTCCTCCTAACTATACCAGAAAACAGACAGACGACCTCAATGATACTGATAAGGGGTCAGTTTCATAGCTAGATACTAATAGTGTGTGGAGTTAGTGTCTTGGGGGAATGTTGGAACCTGTGTGTGTGTGTGTGTCTGTGTGTGTAAAAGAAGGGAGACAAGAGAGCAGTAATAAACAAGGGACAGTAAATATGAAGAACAGAACTAGACAAGAAGAAAGGGGATGAGAGTAAAGGAGAAATTAAGAGACGACAAAGTGATAAAGGAGTAAAAGAAATTAAGAACAAGATAGAGATGACAGAAAACGGGTGAGTGACGGGAAGGAGAGGCAATGAAAGGGGACACTCGACCAGTTTACATAGAGTGATATTAAAGTGTCCTGTTTCCCTTCAGCATCGGTGTTATGTTGACCTGAGGTAATACCTTAAACCTTAAGACAGTTCAGCGTTTCCCAACCTGGGGTGCTAGCACCCCCTGGGGGTGCTGAAATCAATTATAGGGGGTGCTGGGAAGCGATGCACACATGGCAGTAAAATATCACGTCCTATAACAAGATATTAGTTAGGGGTGCTGGACTGCTTAGACATGACAACAGGGGGTGCTATGGTCGGAAAAGGTTGGGAAACACTGCCTTAAGTAATACCTTAAACCTTAAGTAATACCTTAAACCTTAAGTAATACCTTAAACCTTAAGTAATACCTTAAACCTTAAGTAATAGGCTACCTTGATTTTCGACCTAATGCTCAAATCTCGAGTTTTAGGAATACGGCCATCGCTCAAATACCACCAGAAGCAGAATTGACAATGCTGTCACGATGGCTGAGTGGTTATCCATGAACGCTAAGCTCCCCTTTCCTCACTCACCATTGCCGGCGTTGGTTCGAACTCTGCACAGGTTTTTTCTTCAGTTTGTTTATAATTTTGACATTGATTTTTTTCTTTTGACCTTGAAAAACAATAGGTGACCTAGAAATGTTGATGCCTACATGTGGTGAAAATTTCAGCAAAATCAGACAAGAATTGCGACCTGTAGACCGCGAACTCTACAGACATTGCCACAAACACACAAACACACAAGACCACTGAGCAAAATTTCGCCAAGTAATAAATAATAAATAATAAGTGATAGTGATAGTGATGTCATTTCCTGGGGAGGAGGAGGAAGAAGAAGAAGAGGCAAAAAATGAAATGTGGTGTGCTTGTCTTGAGGTGGAGAGAAAAAATACACACACACACACACACACACAAACACACACACACACAAAGATATACCTCCATTTCATTAGCAGCTGTAAGATTTGAGCCCTGATATACCAAACGAATTCCTTTGTCTCTCTGTGTGTCTGTCTCTCTCTCTCTCTCTCTCTCTCTCTCTCTCTCTCTCTCTCTCTCTGTCTATCTGTGTGTATCTGTCTCTCTGGTAGTGGTTTGTATTCAACTTTGTAAGCACAGTGACGTAGTCCTCTTTAACTATCCATTATTGGGAACGAGATTGGTGAGACTCGTAGCCGAAGGCTCAGGAGTTGGAATCTGGATTTGAACTAATCCAACTGGGTTCACACGAGTCTTCCTGGATCTTTATCCCAGGAGTGTTGGTCAGTAGTAGACGTGAGAGCAAGGGAGAAGGGTGTGTTGAGTGTTCTGGGAGGATAACTGGTGAATTCTGCTGCCTCTTCTCCTGTACTTGGTGATATCATAACGTGAGTTGAGTTTACAGAATTATTTGTGTTGTGCCTTACTGGTTTATTTATTGGAATATCAATATCGAGTTTCCTTGGTCTGTCAGCCGTAGGGATTCCATTAATGTCTGCCGTTGTCTTAGTTCGGTTATTGGTCGTCAGCCTCCCTCCTTGAGGAGGAGGAAGGCTAGTCGGGGGATCAACCATCCGGGGCATCGGACTACGTACGACCCCTCGCCTTTCACCCTCCCCTAACTCCCTTAACTATTGTATCAACCCACCAAATGGACAATAATTTAGAGAAATAAAAGTTGCCTTACTCACTCACCCCCCCCCCCCCCCCCCCCCCACTAGTGGTAGCCTGGCGGCGTACTCCAGTACCAGCTAGGGGATCGGAGTTTGTGCGGAAGGAACTTCCCCACCACCAAACCTGCCTAATGCGAGGGGTGATGTAGTAGGAACCCACCTCCCAAGCGAATACCGTTGTTCAGCCAAGAGACAACCGTAGGCCCAGGAGGTCGCACGGAAAATATGGAAGAAAAAGTAGATTGAGAAAAAGAGGTGCCCAAATGACGTACCAGACTACTAGGCCCCACTACCACAGGGTTTCCCATGAGGCAGCGAGTGCTGCGGGTCTGGTGTAGGGAATAACTAACTACTAACTAGTATAAACTACTGGTTGTCCTCCAGCAAAAACAAAACACTGAAGGTGCACAAACAGCAGTGCAGCAAAACGCTGCAAATTTACGTTACTCTCTTAATTTACAAGTGCAAAGAGACAGCAGAGTACTGCTGGCAAGAGGCCTCGGTACACCAAGGTAACTCAAACGGACAGTACTGTAATCTGTTGTGGCTATGCAGAACGAGGACGAGGTCTTGACGAAACAAAGTCTAGACGCATAATCCATGCCTATTAGTTATAGGAGATTATGTTGCACCATTGCCAGTTGTAATTTGATCAATATTATGCCAATTTAGTGCCAGCTGTAATTGGTTTATATTTTACTACTGCTAGTTGCATTTTTGTTTATGATCTCACATTACTGCATAGATTTACACACCACATAATATTATACACTAAACCATCAATTAGCCACAAGTGAATTCTCCTAAATCTTTAGTGAAACACCTCAATGTTGTTTTCCGAATTTTTGACAACAGAAACAACGCATAGGTTTCTGAATATAAGGTCTTACGTGAACAATTTCATATCCAATCTTAACAGTGTCGGGTATCTGAGCAGCAGCAAATGTCATGAAATACAAGCCAAATTTCTCTCTCCTGTTCTCTCTCAACCTGGTCATACTTTGAACTTCCACAAAGCCCTGGTCCTTCATTCCCTCTAGAATGTCTGCATCATCCAGGGCTGCCAAATCCCTATGGAAAATGACGCCCTTACAGGTATTTGGCCCAACTGGAATGGTGGTTTTCACCCTGAGGGCGTGAATCTGCGTCAGCTTAAGTAAATCCTTAACCTGGGATGAGTTCAGCACTTTCACCAGGAGACTACCATCTCGCAACTTATTTACATAGTTAAGACTGCCACCCACCTGACCATCAAGGACCTTTTTGATGATAAATGGGCTAACAGCCTTGAGAGATTGAGCACTATTTACACAACGCACATTCACATAATGAGCATTTTGGGAGGGAATATCAATATCGAGTTTCCTTGGTCTGTCAGCCGTAGGGATTCCATTAATGTCTGCCGTTGTCTTAGTTCGGTTATTGGTCGTCAGCCTCCCTCCTTGAGGAGGAGGAAGGCTAGTCGGGGTGTTCCGGTTTCACCTTCATTAGAGGGCTACTTATAATAACTTACTTAATACTTACTTGTATGAGTCACTTAGACTCTCAGACTTACACCCGTCACATGATGCTCCAATACTGCTGATCTACGCTTGGGAACCACTAACACGCTAGCATAAAGTGACGACACAGGTCATATCATACACAAGGGAAGCGCCCTAGTTGCGCTCCTATAGCTCTCAGTTAGCTACAGATAACCGACCCGATCACAGGTTACTCTAGCGTGTTATCTCTCTTTAAAGTTAGCTTCCTAGCCTAGCTTAAACCCGTGCAAGCTACATATTGTGACTCAGTATACTAACTCGTGTTATAAATAAAAAGTGAGTAAACTACTTTAACCTTGTTGTATCTTCTCAACCATAATAGTTATAGAAAGCCTAATAATTAAAATCAAACTCCGAAGAGACAACAAAGACACTACAAAGACAAACCAGTCGCCAGCCACCCTACCTATATCGACTCGTATGTTTGGAAGTAAGTAAGTCTTTCTTACACCAGAACATTTGGTGATCAGCGGTGAGGATACGAAATGGTATAGAAAAAAGAAAAGGAAAAAAGAGAAATACAAACAATTACAAAGGCAAGTAATAACCGAGAAAAGAGCACAAAATAATAAAAGGGTAAAAAAAAAAAAAAAAAGAGAAAGTAAGAGAAGTGAAGTTAGCGAGACAGAGTGAGAAGAGGTTACATGAGTGAGACGAGTGAGAGCAAGAGGTCACACTGGGTCAACCCAACTCAGCACCTCTTAGCCACAACAAGCTAGGCTCTCTCCACCCCTCACATACAGTAGCCAATGGTGACGTCATCGACTCTGCCACCTTACACCACACACTCGTGGCTATTACGTCATCGTTATACTCATTGTCACTCTGCCAGCTGATTTTAACCACAACAACAACAACTACTGAGGACGTCGGCGTGGTATGGTACGACATCACTACATCACTATACCTTCTATACTTAACCATACAGTATGGTCAAGGGAAGTGATAATCGAACTTCAACTTCATCTTACGGGATTATAACTCACAACTCAAAACTTCACAACTCAGGACGTTGGCTTGGTTTTGGTACGTCATCGCGACTACAACTGAAATAATAACCTACTACAACAACGTTTATTCCTATAATATGGTCAGTGCTAGGTACATATAATTATATATTACAAATATATAACACACACAATCCTACATCATCACACTAGGATATAATATTATATGTACACGTATTTAACAATATTTCCTCATTACACATTCTATGTATTCATAATTGTGAGTATTAATATGTGCGTATGCCTTTATGTATATATACAGATGTGTTCTTGTTATTTTTCAAGCAAAAAGTGACAGGGAATGAGTGAAAGAATACGTATACTACCGCACTATAACTAACACTAGTTAAGCAAGCGAACACGTAGCTTGGCAATACTAACAAAGTAGTGAAAGCTTAGTTGATTCAACCGAGATAACTAATTAAAGTGTAAGTATTATGCAAAGTGCAACTTCTCTTTTGAGTAAATATTATTGCACTAGATTTAGACATACAAGGTAGAGAATTAACCACTAATATTCTTCCTACTAAATCTACATAATTTACTGACTCGTTACTAATAACCTACACCTGGTAACACTTAGTAACTTCACCTAGTAACACGAGATCAGAACATATTCTACGGCTTCACAAACTAACACTTCATCAACAAAATAGCAATTAACACTTCATCATACACCGTGGCAACGAATAATAACTCTACAACAACAACAATGGCAACTAATAATAACACTTCATTTACTATTACTAATGTTTCATCCCAAACTCATGCAGTGAAATCAGTCACTTGGGACATTGTAACTTATATTGTCCATTTTTTTCTTAAGGTTGTAATTTTCATGTGCATATTCCAGTTACTACAGACTACAAATGGCAACATAAGCTTCGTAAGTGGACATAGTAAACCAGACTTCATTGCTAGGACATTACTGACCGCAACTGCACTCACCCATCCAGATATCTTATTTAATTTTCTTCTATGTTGTGAAAGCCTCATAGATGTTATCGGTAGGGGGCAGTTAGGCAGTCCACTAGCAGGGGTACACAGAATGGTTAGAAGTATAGTGAGTAATTGTGTAACAGTCAAACTAAGTAGGACTCTAGCGTTAGTAGGTTCGACCATTAGCAATGCTAAACAACTCTTATGGGGGTCAGTGTGGTTGAACAAACAAGTAAATGTACCTAGAGCCCTACCTGTAGCTGTAAACACACACACAAACACTCAAACAAGCACTTCACACACACCACACACTACAAACTTCACACCACAGAGCGCGAAGAAGAAGCCTTATTGTATGATCTGTAGGAAATATGGACACAGCCTAGAAAAATGTTACTTTGATAAGAATAATCTCTCAAATGCCAAAAGTAAGGATAATAATAATAATAATAATAATGTAGTAAGTGAAAGTGACAACAAGCCAAGTAATCAGTTTTGCATTATTCATAACAGTGTGACACATAACACAGATAAATGTAGAGTAACGTTGAATGCCAGGTATGAAGTCAATAACAAATGTGCAAAAACAGGTGAAGATTTTAACAAACAAAACACTTCACATTAATTACATAATAAATAAATATACTTGTTGCTGCTTTGGTTAAAGTGGATATTTTTTCACTTCCTTGTAACATGGGGAATACAAATGTTTCTCTAGCTGTAGATACAGGAGCTTGTGTCTCCTTTACTTTCTGAAGTAACATTTAAACGGCTGTTAAGGGAAAACCCGCAGTAACGATGGACTATCCAGCCATCAGATTTAAACATTTTACTACCTTATCTGGTAGTAGACTAGTCACTAAAGGAATAGTACAATTTCCTATCACACTTTCATTAAGTAGTCATAGACTAGAATGTACCTTCTATAACTGTGAAAACTTCAGTTTACCAACTGATGGTCTATTGAGTTAAAAGAATTAATCGAACATAACCTTGACATTGCAATCTCACTACAGTTAATTATCTTTCAAGGTCGGCTGTACCCATGTTGACATGTTGACCTCTGAGTCATCAGTCACCAGCCAGCTGGGTGCTGGGGCACTCAAGGGAGAATGTGACTCACACATTAAACTGGCAGGCACAGTCAAAAGTACTACTCATTTACTAAGTAAAGGGTTTTCTATCATTAAGGTACAAGTGAAAGGGGATAATTGAAGGAAATCAAACCATATCCTTAAGTGAAACATGTAGAATAATTAATGTCGGTATGTCCATAATTTCTCTGATACAAGAAGACAACTTCATTGAAGCTCTAATTTTTAACAAGGTTAATCTGGCAGTGAACATTAAACCAGGTACTTATATAAATGATTTTCTTGTGTTTATTAAACCAATAGGGTGGAAAAAGAATCTCCTCCCTTAGCCAACATACACATTGTTGATGAATTGCAATTTACGAAAACTACTAATGAATTAAGTGAGCATGTAAAAGTAAATGATTTTCCTTCACATCGCACACAGTTTTTACACACATTAGCAAATCACAGGTCGGCTATTGTCTTACCTGGTGAGCGGTTGGGGAAAACAACACTAGTAAAACATCATATAAAATTAACTGACACAGATCCAGTATATGTTAAAACTTATAGATTACCTCATAGTCAGAGGCAAATAATGAATAAAATGGTGGATGATATGTCAAAAGAGGGAATAATTGAACCTACAAACAGTCCTTATAACAGCCCATTATTTTATAGTAACTAAGAACACAGGCGATTTCCGTCCTGTTATAGATTTTAGGAAGATAAATGAGAAAACTGTCAAGGATAGGTGCCCATTACCTGTGCTTAATTAAAGATATCCTCAGGGAGATTGGGGAAAATAACCGAGTCTTTACTAGTCTTGACTTAGTGGAAATTGGCAAGTAGAATTAAATGACCAATCCAAACCTGCATACCCAGATGACTTAATTATTGTCAGCCTGATGTAAATTCACACCTTCAGAACTGGATAGAGTTTTTCAGCGACTGCAGGATGTTGGATTAAAGGTTAAGGCTGAAATAGAGTTTTTTGGGTCATAAAGTAAATAGTAAAGGAATTCACACTTTGGATTCCAAGATTAAAGCAGTAAAGGAATTTTATCAACCTACTACAGTAAAGTAAATAAGGAGTTTCCTTGGATTAGGTTCATATAACAAGTCATTCATAATGAATTTTGCTAAAATAGCCAACCCACTAATAAGACTCCTGAAGAAAGATATCGAATTAAGTGGTCACAAACAGAGTAGGATAGCTTTGATCAGTTAAACTTAGCTTACATTCTACTCCTATCTTAAGTTACCCAGAACCTTCCGTTTTCTCTCTGTACTGAAGCATCAAACGATGGTTTACGCCCTGTCCTTATGCAGCATACCACAGAAGGATGTTGCAGGGTTTGTGTATATCCCAGTCGGGTGGTGAAGGATACAGAGAAGAAATATAGCCTCTCGAATTTGGAAGCTATAGCGGTGGTTTGGGCCTTAAAGACCTTCAGGGAAATAATTCTAGGGTATCCTATCACCGTATTCATGGTAAAAAAAAAATAAAAAAAATTGACAGGTCAGTTAGCCAGATGGTATCTCAGAGTTTCAGCCTATAATTAAATATCTTCCGGGGCGTTTTAATAAAGTTGCAGATAACTTATCTCGTAATATATCAGCTGCTGCTGTCATTCCCACTAACAGTGATGTAGACTTCAATGTGGAACTTGTTAGAACTGAACAAAAGAAAGATAAATTTTGGGCAAGGGTCATTTATGCTTTAGTTCCAGGGGACGAAAAAACTAACCTACCGGAGTTACCCATTCCACTAACACAGTTTGAGGTAATAGATGACACTTTGTTCAGGAAACTTGAGAAACAGACTAACATTTCTTCACAAGTAGTAGTCCCTGATACACTAATTAAGACTGTACTAACACTAATGCATAATCATTCACAAACCAGAAACATATTAAGAATTGTGAATCATGTCATGCTCATAAAGGTAATACAATGGGCCCAGCTCCAATTTTAAATTACCCAATACCTGAAAAACATGGGATGTAACTGGTATAAATATACTAAGCTTACCACACAAGCGAATTTTACGAAGGTAACGAATTTAATTTGTCAATACACCACACCTAGGGTGATACTAATCGACAAGGGTAAAGAAATGACTAATAACTGTTACGCAACATATGTGATCAATATCATATAAAGCAAACTTTTATAACAGCATATCATCCAGCAAGCAATCGCAAGATACTTGAAGTTTTGCGACAAATGGCTAATCCTATGCACGGATCATGGGAAGACTGGAATTCTTTACAGCTGCCTCCATTAAAGGTTCCATAAACTCATCAGTGGGCAAGTCCCCTCAACAGATTCTATATGGAACAGACAAACGACTTCCATATTAAATCATTACTGGAAATTTTCCTCCAGCATATAATATGGATGACTACAAGTGTTTAATAACATCCATAAGGAAGTCAGGAATCACCTTAAAAGGTAGTAGGCAGGAGATGTTGATCAAACAACATACTCAAGCTGTGAAGATAGATATTGCTGTAGGGGAAAATGTCATGATAAAATCCCCAGAAAGAGTATCAAAGTTAACTCCAAAGTTTGTTGGTCCGTATGAAATAATCGACATCACCATGGAAATAGAAATAAAATAAAAATAAAATGTATAAAAACGGGGAAGGTAGAAATAATGCATGTAGATAGGAGTAAACAGATAAACTTAAATGAACCATCTAAAATATAAACAGCACAAGCACAAGAAATACTAACCTCCACTCCCACATATCTGTCTTCAAACACACACACAGACAAAAACTAAGGTCTGCAACATAAACTAAATAATGACATTTATTTCAAATGGGAAACAAGATTCTATTACTGTTTTTGCTAGGTATAGCGCGTGTTACACTTGCCGAACAAACAGCAGTTACAGCCCAAGTACTGAAGCCAGGTGCGCTTCAGGTGTTTTGGTTGAAAATAGAGTAAAAGTCTTGATAGTGGAAGATTTAGTTACTGTACAACTGGAAGTTCACGGATTGCTAGAAATGCCAAAGATAATTTTAAACCTTGGACAACATGTATCAGACTACACAGACATATAGAAAGTGCTCATGCTCGTCGTCAGAGACGTGGCCTTTTTTTTTAATTTCATGGGTTTGTTAAGTAACCAGTTGTTGGGACAGCAATGGCCGATGATGTCGATGAGGTAAGAAACTAGGGGGGGGTAATTACTGCCCTAGGGCAACAGAAAAGAATTGTCATTCGAACTTAAGAAGCTCGGCAACACCTACGACACAAACCCATGAAATAATTGAACGAACTAACTGACCAACTATCTTCTGTGCTAAACGAATTAATTGGAATAATACCTAACATTGAACTCATCCAATTAATTAGTGAGTACATAGCAGCCATTGACATAGCTGTTAAGAAACTTAATTATTTAAACGAAGTAGTCATAAGTGACTTGGTAGATACTGGATTGGGTAGAGTAAACTCGAAGTTGTTACCTCTATGGCAGTCGCAGGCAGCAGTGGAAATAGCTATTAAAACTTAAAAGCTTAACCCTATATTTACCCTATCTGACGTGGAATATTACTACTCTATCATTGGACTCATTCTAACTGAGACAAGATTCTATTACTGTTTTTGCTGGGTATAGCACTTGTTACACTTGCCCAACAAAAAGCAGTTACAGCCCAAGTACTTTGGCCAGGTATTTTGGTTGAACATAGAGGAAAAGTCTTAGATATTCCTTAAAAGTCAAAAACGTCAATTAATATTTGGGAATTACGACCATTTCCAATTAAGAGTAAATAATACCCTGCTGGTTGTAGACAAGTCATACATAGTCTCATCTGAAGATTATACTGCCATAGACACTTTGGAAAAACATTCATTGGATGACTGTCGCACATCATACTTACACTTGCATGTACTGTATGTCCTGCTTATATGTTTACTTAGAATTTAGCAAACAAGGCACAGTGTGACCTTTCATTCATAATGCCAGACTTAACTCTTCCCACATCTTACTGTACTTTCAAAACTGTCAGTAATATTTCCTACCATGAGCACTTCAGTACTAACCACTACTACTACACAAACAGAGAATAAGTGTGATATTATTTAGTAATGGTAAGTCCAACACGTTTGGGTGGATGGTTATTATATGGCTCAGGGTCATTGTGAGATTAGAAATAAACATTTTTCTTAACTTACCTACTCATCACCATAAAGCTTTTTGTGTCCACACTTTCTACAGAGTTAATGTCAGAGTTAACCTTGTAGAAAACATCTCTATAGATAACATAATTTTTTTTTTAGATAACATAAAGATCCTTCAATTTTTAATAGACTCAGAATTTACCTCAAAGTTAAATAATTGTTACCTTTACATCTCTTAAGAGAAGTTGTATTACCTCTACACATCATACCTGCACTAATGTTAATTGTTGTACTATTGTATTTAGCTGGTGTATACGGAAGGTGTACGCTTGGTACCAACAATTATTAGCTCGCGAACGGCAAAGACAAGTGTCACAAGGTAATGAGGATACAAATGTATAGGCTAATTACACACCTCTACACATTTAGATAGGATGTATTACCCATAATGTATATTGGACATGTAATATTGATTATTATCTGTAGAAATAATAAAGTACATCTACAGACTGCATGTATTCCTATAATAATAATATCTATATACTTAAATCTTAAATTTAAAAGGAAATATATTAATAATCAACCTGGAAAGATATGCCAGAAGTAAATAATACCCTTACATAACAAATGTAAATTATTATAAATGTTCCTTCGAGGGCGAAGGATGGTAGTGGCCGAGCATTGTTACGGTTTCACCTTCATTGGAGGGCTACTTATAATAACTTACTTAATACTCACTTACATGAGTCATTTAGACACTCAGACTTACACCGTCACATGATGCTCTAATACTGCTAGCCTAAGCTTGAACGGGAAGAGAACAGGACTCACTGACTGTGGGAACCTGTAACACGCTAGCATAAAGTGACGACACAGATCATACGATACACAACGGACGCGACCTAGTTGCGCTCCTATAGCTCTCAGTTGGCTACAGATAACCGATCCGATCACAGGTTATCCTAGCGTGTTATCTCTCCTTAAAGTTAGCTTCCTAGCCTAGCTTAAACCCGTGCAAGCTACATATTGTGACTCTGTAGACTAACTCGTGTTATAAATAAAAAGTGATTAATCTAATTTAATCTTGCTAGTATTTTCTCAATCCTAGTAATTATAAAAAGCCTTATAATAAAATCAAACTCCGAAGAGACATCAAAAGACAGCCAGTTGCCTGCCACCTATTCGTGTACTCTCGTCACTTGGTGTAAGTAAGTTACGCCAGAACATACAGACATAACACCGGCGGAAGCCTGACCTGCCTGACGCGAGGGTAGGCAGGTCGTCAAGGAAGTGGCGCTCGGCCCAAACTCTTGACTGGAGTCTGTCAAGCTGCCCTCCTGCCGGTGGCCGTGCCTGCTGCTGTGGTGTTCTGACTCCATACTCCACCAGCAGCTCCTTCACGACCGTCTTCTCGAACTGGCGAAGGGTGACAGTCGTGCCTTGATGTTGCTGGGTGTAGAGTATGTAGGCGTTCAATACACAGATGTCGATCAGGTGCAAGAACGCCTTTTTATACCACTTGCAGGTTTTTCTCAGGCAATCGATGGAACTGATCATCATGTCTGATTTGTCGACGAGTCTCATGTTGATGTTATAATCAAACACGACATCAGGTTTGAGGATGGGATTACCTGTGTCGCGGTCGACCTTGCCGGAATCCAACATCTCACCCTTGTGCACAGTGGTGAGAATGTGTACTGGCCTCTTGTCATGCCACTTCATGGCAAGTAGAGGGCCAGATTTTTGGATGAGAAAGTCGCCCCGATGTGTTACAGGGAAGGCTGGATACCACTTCCTGTTGGGACGAACAGTGCCACAGGATTCCGTTCCATGCTCTTTCAGGAACTGACTCAACAATGGAGATGTGTAATAATTATCCGTGTACAGAATATGGTTTTGGTTATAGAAATGGTCCATCAGGTGCTTTACAACAGCACCTGAGAAGCCATGAGGATCATTCTCAGCGATATCCACATCTGAACCCGTAAAAATTACAAAATCTAAAACATATCCCGTCTGACAGTCACAGATGACATAAAACTTTATGCCAAATCTGTGCCTCTTAGACGGGATATACTGAATGAAGGACAGTTTACCTCTGAAGAGCATGAGAGACTCGTCGATTACCACTTTCTGGAATGGTCGTAGAAATGCACGGATATTCTGGAGCAACATGAACATAATAGTACGGATTTTCCACAGCCTATCACTCGGGGAGGGACCCAGGTTGTTGGTGAAGTGGAGGTTGGTGAGGATATCCCTGTAGCGGTCCCGTGACATATACCTCCCGAAGATAGGTGTGGATAGTAAGTCATCCGTGGTCCAGTAATCCCGCAATCGATGTTTCTTGTTGTGCGGCATCAACATCGTTAGTGCAAGCCACACATATATTTCTGCAACGCTTACATCTTCCCAATCTACCATATGAGAATGTTCCCGGTGCGTTGCGTGGTGCCAGTTGTTGATAATTTGATTGTAAGCGTTAGTCTCCCGAATGTTCCACGACACTACAGCTACGTCAAAAAAGGCGACGAATTAATCCATCATCTTTGACGCAGCTGTACAGGGAAATTCTGGTTGAATTCCTGATTCCCGTGCATCGAAAGCAGGAATATCAGGCTGGAAATCCCTGCCATCAGTCCACACAAACGAACCCACATCTGCTACTCATTGTCGTCGTGGTTGTGGTGGTGGTTGTTGTTGTTGTTGTGGTCGTGGTTGTGAGGATGGATGCCGTGGTCGTGGTGAAGATAAGGGGGAGAGAGTGAGGTCCGCTGAGTCAACAGAAGGATCGTCTGGGTCAGAAGATGGCTCCCTTATCACGTCCGAGATAAGACGTCCTCTCCTGCCTCCTCTCACTCCTCTTACTCTACCTCCAACTCTCCTACTTCTTGATCGGGTTGGTGGAGGTATATCTTCACCCGACAATGAAGAAGAGGTAAAATGTAACCTCCTCTTCCTCTTAGAGGTTGCTACGGAGCGAGTGGAGGAACCACAAGCTCCACTCGGTCCTGCAATAGGTGATAAATCACCTACAATCCCCCTACTCGTCGACGGGATTTCGACTGGCATAGCAGAGGTTGCAAGTATTATAACACTTGAAGGTGGCTCACTTACTTGGGAGAGAGGTTAAGCAGGTGGAAAAATATCCTCCTCCTCAGTTGTGTAAGTTACCCTCGCTTCGTTATTGATGCGAAATTCAGGGTCAGAATCATCTATTTCAAAATAGACATCACTATCATCACTATCACTGTTCACCATAGAGATGGGCAATTCGAGTTCTCGCCCTATTGCAGAATCAGTAAGGCGTTGTGGAAGGCGTCGAGTACGTGGAGGCAACGATGGTGTGGAGGTAGCGAGTGGAGCGCGTCGACGCGAGGGTGTAGCGCGCACCGAATCGGACACGGGAGAATTAGCACTACGTCTTCCCGACATCGTGGTGGGTAGCCTACTGGGGAATCAGACTGACTGAACCCTTTTCTGCTAATGTATGGTAGTTGGCTATACTGCTAAATCGCCCAAACCCGCCCAGAATAGCCGCGCTGGGCTCAAAATAGCGCTAGATCACTTTGACGGTAGGCGCAGTTGGCCGGTTCCTTACGCAAGACGGCTTACCACGTCAACCGGTCTTTAGGGGTTAATACACACATATACATACACCTGTCCGAGGTCATCAAGGTCATATGTGTGACACGGTACTCGTCTGGACAGCCAGGGTCAGCTTGTTGACCCCTCACCCCTCATCTACCTTCATCTACCAAGTGCCACACATTAAGAACAATACCAAACAATCAAAATGAGGACCAACAATTTGTCATCCAATCAACACACTGGCTTGAAGATAATCCATTACTCCCTGCCAGCACTATACTCTCTCAAACGTGGAGCTGGCTATCCACAACCTGCTGTAATAAGTCACTTGAAATTTATTGGCCTATTTCACAATAGCAGTCACAAACAGGGGAAAAAACTACAGAAAAAGATTTGTGTAATCAGCAGTACAAAATTGAGGAAAACACTTAGTGTTGTGAAACCGTACAAAGTGTTAGAAGTTTCCTGCCACTGGTATGAGCTCCCCTCTGTTTCTATCCAACGTGACCTCACTATGTAACAAATTTACACGATCAGCGCTGATATAGTTTGTGATATGGAAGCCTGGCAAGTTATACAAGAGTTGTGTGCCATTGAAAACTACGACCTATTCCACACTCTTAGAACCCCCAAAACGAGTAGGTGGACTTGTGATGTTTATGCACACAGCCGAGCGCCTGAATATTGAATCGTCAAGGACCTTGAGGTCATGTGGGAAAGATTAACACCACCATGTCATCATCGCCACACTGCCTCCATCATTTGTGGTTTGGTATAATTATAACCCCCCACATGCACCCACCCATGCCCTGTTCGTCGACCACCACATCAGCAACACCTGTGACACCCTACGGGCAAGATATCAATATTCCAAAATGGTTATATGTGATGACTTCAACCAACTAAATACCAAGGAAATAGAAGACCAACTGAGCATCACCCAGATTGTCCACGAACAAAATATCCTAGACCTCATTACCACTGACATAGCAGCAGTACCTACCACCTCAACCACTGCCACCCTAGACCTCATTATTACTGACCTGGCAGTCCAGTACCTACCACCTCAACCACTGCCACCCTAGACCTCATTATTACTGACCTGGCAGTCCAGTACCTACCACCTCAACCACTGCCACCCTAGACCTCATTATTACTGACCTGGCAGTCCAGTACCTACCACCTCAACCACTGCCACCCTAGACCTCATTATTACTGACCTGGCAGTCCAGTACCTACCACCTCAACCACTGCCACCCTAGACCTCATTATCACTGACCTGGCAGACCAGTACCTACCACCTCAACCACTGCCACCCTAGACCTCATTATTACTGACCTGGCAGACCAGTACCTACCACCTCAACCACTGCCACCCTAGACCTCATTATTACTGACCTGGCAGTCCAGTACCTACCACCTCAACCACTGCCACCCTAGACCTCATTATTACTGACCTGGCAGTCCAGTACCTACCACCTCAACCACTGCCACCCTAGACCTCATTATTACTGACCTGGCAGTCCAGTACCTACCACCTCAACCACTGCCACCCTAGACCTCATTATTACTGACCTGGCAGTCCAGTACCTACCACCTCAACCACTGCCACCCTAGACCTCATTATTACTGACCTGGCAGACCAGTACCTACCACCTCAACCACTGCCACCCTAGACCTCATTATTACTGACCTGGCAGACCAGTACCTACCACCTCAACCACTGCCACCCTAGACCTCATTATCACTTACCTGGCAGTCCAGTACCTACCACCTCAACCACTGCCACCCTAGACCTCATTATTACTGACCTGGCAGTCCAGTACCTACCACCTCAACCACTGCCACCCTAGACCTCATTATTACTGACCTGGCAGACCAGTACCTACCACCTCAACCACTGCCACCCTAGACCTCATTATCACTGACCTGGCAGACCAGTACCTACCACCTCAACCACTGCCACCCTAGACCTCATTATCACTGACCTGGCAGACCAGTACCTACCACCTCAACCACTGCCACCCTAGACCTCATTATTACTGACCTGGCAGTCCAGTACCTACCACCTCAACCACTGCCACCCTAGACCTCATTATTACTGACCTGGCAGACCAGTACCTACCACCTCAACCACTGCCACCCTAGACCTCATTATCACTGACCTGGCAGACCAGTACCTACCACCTCAACCACTGCCACCCATGGTAAGAAGCAACCATCTCTCCGTGTTTTGGGCCACTGCCACTACCACCTCCCACCACCAAGATAACCATACCACCAAGATATGTAGACCTACACCTGACTCTACTATCAGACAGTTTGGACAGTGGCTGATACAGTACCCATGGACTGAGGTACTAACTGTTAGTGATGTTGACAGGAAGTGGGAGAATTACCAAACTACTATCACTCAGGCCTACTACCACTTCTTTCCTACCATGGATAGTACCACAGATTAAGAGGCTGATGGAGCAGCACAACAAGGCGTTCTATAATGACAGGAGGAGGTATAACACACTGCACAACAAGGTCATCAGAGAACTTAAAACAGCCAAGAAAGTGTACAACCCCACACAAATTCACCACCTTAAACAAACCAACATCAGTCAGTGGTACAACAAATTAAAGGACCTGTGTGATATGTGGAGAAAGTTACCTTCTCTTCCTGTGTTGACGGACATACCAGCCAGGAAGCAGCTAATCTTATCAATGACCATTTCGCCAGAATCTGTCAGACCCTGCCCAGACTGGACTCAGCCCAATTACCAGCTTACCTATCCTCCATCCCTTCCCCACACGTTAATGAACATGAGGTCACCTATAAGCTAAAATGCTCCACTACTCCTATTGACCTTCCCATGATTTTGTACCGTGAGTTTGCTGTTGAGCTTGCATAACCCCTTTGTTCAACAATTAATGCATCACTTAGTCAGAGTAAATGCCCACAGGATTACAAAATAGCTTATCTTACTCCAATCCCAAGCCTGTTATGTGAAAGCTTTGTGTTCGACTGAGTTTCAGTCAATATCTCTAATGTAATTGACCCCCAACAATTTGGAAATATGAAGTTATTATCAACCCCACCACCCATTGTCTCACAATCCTGCTAGACTTTATTTTACAGTAACCTGGAAAAAAAGAAAGACCTCAGTTGCCTTTGCATTTATAGATATCAGAAAGGATTTTGATCGAATATACCATAACGTAGTACTAAGGAAAGCTCTTGATATGGGAGTAGAGCCCAGTCTAGTGTCATGGCTGGCAAACTTCCTGTGTGACAGACATCAGGTAATGTGTCACCAGGATGCAGTATCTATACACTAACTTATCTCGTATTCTTCCTCATCCTAATCAATGACGCCATAACTGACACAAGTTTTCGCTGACAACCACCTCCTGCAACAACACCTCACCAACCTCCACACATGGACCAATGTTAACAATGTCTCCATCAACCACGGCAAGACAGTAGTGATGCAATTTCACACAGCTACCACACCACCACCACCACCAGTGATAACACTAGGACACCACCAACTACAAGTATCACCTATTTGCATCACCAATTTACAATGTATATTGACAACCCTTGGCTGTGTGTACCAAATAAACCTTTTATTATTATTATTATGACACACTCATACCCTAATAGTATACACACATATGTATTAACACACACACACACACACACACACACACACATTAAATGGTGAAAGTAGTAATGACTCAACCTTTACTTATCATAGTGTGAACACTTTTACTAAATTGTATTGATTAGTGAACAGGAAGTTTATGTTGTGGTTCTACTAGAGAGAGAGAGAGCTGTGTCTGCTGGCCTCCGTGCATTTACCTGTGTGCGTACATCCTTGTGCTTGGGTCCATGCATGCCTGTGCGTGCGTGTGTACGTGTGTGTGTACAGCCATGGCTGATAGTGCTGGACCAGGGTCCAAAGAGTGTTGGAGTGCAACTAAACAGAATTCGAAAGAGTAAGTCTTCTAAACCTCTCTCAATGTTAAGAAATTCACTTGTTCGAAATCTGTTTAGTTGCTCTCCAACACTCCTTGGGACCTGATCGACCACTATCAGCCATGGCTGTATGTGTATACATACATGTATAATAATTATTATTATTATCAGTTTATTTTCATGGCAGTCAGAGACTGATAATTTACAGAGGGGAAGATTACATTAATATTAATTCTAAGATCTATAGGTTACAACTTGGAGGCATACTAGTCTAGGTGTATTTTTTTCGCACTAAACTGGGAATAGTGCTCTGATGGTAGCGGTCAGTGTGAGGGGCTCTTAGCGGCACCAGTTTGTTATGGTGTCGGGTAACCCTGGCTGGCGTAAGGGCATCAGGTGGTACGAGATTACGTAGCAAGCCTTCCCTGAACATGCTAAGGGCTTGCTCATACATGGCTGTCAGCCTGGGCAGACTCAGGGTGGTGAGGCATCATTGTAACTGGTATAGGTAGAGCCGAGTATGACTCTGCATACCCTCTTCTGAACCTTCTCGAGCTGTTGTTGTTGTGTTTCAAATCCCCTGCTGGAGTCCCCAGAGACTTGAGTCTGTGCAGCACATACAGCTTGTATGAGGCTACCTTGACCATCCTAGCGACATGTTGCTTCCATGATAATTGGTCATCCAGAGTGATGCCAAGCTGCTTGAAGGAGTGGATGACTTGGAGTGGAAGAGGGCCAATTGTGAGCTGGGGGGGGGGGGGGGGGGCACAACTACAGATGAGGTGCAGACGTGCATCACCAAGGTCTTGGTGTGGTTGATGGAGACGTTGTTGTGCTCTATCCATGTCTGCAGTCTGTCAAGGGTGGCTTACAGTGGGTTGTAATCTGGTGTCCTAATGTTGACTGGGTGTTGGTAAGAGCATCATTAACCCCTAAAGGACCGGGGATAGTGAAATTACTGTGCCTCCCAGGACCGGGGGTTGAGCGAAAAACACGTAAAATTGGCTGTCTTCGCATGCTCTGTACGTCTAACCTACAACAAACGAGTAAATGATTTGAGTGCCGTGAGAACGAGCTACTCTTCCTCTTTCGATTGGTACCAATGGGAAGTCTGTAGGTTTAATGGTTACAGAATTACGATGAGTTGAATGAGGTACTGTCGCCGTACGTTGAGCGCGAGTGTTTGGGTGGGTGCACTGACCGTGGCGAGGTAGTAGAAAATGGGGATAGGCGCTCGTCGGCTAAGCCACTCACCAGCACACTCGGACATAACAAGATCTATACTTCCTCAATTTTACCCTAGAAAAGGCAGTGTGTACCCAGTCTGAGCATCCCATCCTACTATAAACCAGTGTAGCCAACGTCTGGAGAAAAAAAACTGTGGAAAATTCCTTAACCTTGGGAAATTTTAGCCATCCGGCATATGCCGGGCTCGGTCCTTTAGCGGCAACCCGTCATATGCCGGGCCCGGTCCTTTAGGGGTTAATCAGCAGGAGGAAGCATAGAGGTCCAGATTTAGTTCCTTGCGGAACCCTACAAGTCAGCTGTTGTAGGGGAGATATGGAGCCCTAATATGGGCCGCCTGCTGCCTTCCTGTGAGGAAGTCAGCCAGCCAAGCTACCAGGCTGAGGTAAAGTCCTAGGTTAATGGCCTTGTTGATGACAACAGTGTGGTCTACAAGATCAAATGCTTTCCTAAAGTCTACAAAAGCAAGGGTGAGAGATGTGTTACATTTGTCCAATTGGCTGTGGATGAACTCAAGGAAGCTGACTAGGCAGTGGGAGGTGGAGTTGGATTTGATGTGACCAAACTGACGGGTGTCTAGCTGTTTGCTAATTTGTGAATAAGACCAGTTAAACACAAAATCTTCACAAAACAGGCTAGGGAGAGGTGTGATGGCAACTGGTCTTAGGTCATTAAAGGTTTGTGGGATGTGTAGCGGGGTGCTACATTAGTCTCCTGGTGAGGTTTGAAAGGAGACTAAGAGATCGTGGGTTTTAATCTGTTTATTCATACAGGTTACACATTGTATACAAAGTTTTAGAGTGAACCTGGAATACATGAAATATGAGCATGTGACAATAGTTGTAGTCAAACTGGAATATGATCATGTGACAATAGTTGTAGTCAATCTGGAATATATGAATATAAGGTTTCCTGCCTGCTACACTATTCGAACCCATCAGGCGAGAGGGCTGATGCTTGTGGCGGGTAGCTGATTCTAGCCGCCACAATACTCCCCCCTCAGCGAGAAATTATTGGTCTGTGTCAGAGGGGGCGACCTACAGGCGGCGGGTCGTCGTCTTGTAGATAGGTCGAGCCGTGATGTAGGGCCGTGTGTGGCAGTAGTGGTACGGGCGTTAGCTACGCTCGGCGTACGCACTAGAGCGATGCAGGAATATATGCTGGTAGAGCATAGATTATGATGGACGAAGGGCTCCCAGATGCACCAGTTTCTGACTACGGAAACACCTTCCCTCGATTGGTAGTCGATAGGGGAAGCAATGGGTAATATGCTGGCGACAGAAGCAGGTGAAGCTTGCCAGACATATGGAGTTGCATTGCTTGGCAGCAGGTGTCCGAAGGTCAGGTGAACTCTGCGAACAGCGATGCAGAGAGGAGTTGGTGCTGGCTTGTCTACATCAACACATCTCCCGCACCAGTGTGTGGTGGGTACCGTGGGTAGTTGAGATGTGTTAAGATGTGTGCTGGGTAGTTCGCACCAACACATCTTCCTCACCAGAGTGTGGTGGGTAGTGAAGATGTATGGTGAGTAGTGAAGATGTATGGTGAGTAGTGAAGATGTATGGTGAGTAGTGAAGATGTGCTGATTACTTGGCAGCGTCATAGTTGGGATGTGTGCTGATTACTTGGCAGCATCGTAGTTGGGATGTGTGCTGATTACTTGGCAGCATCGTAGTTGAGATGTGTTGTTCGGTTCCGGGGTCACCTGATGTAGTGGCTATGAAGAGGTCTGGGTTTACACTCTGGGGTCACCAGATGTAGCGGCTAACGAAGAGGTTGGGTTTACACTCCCGGGTCACTAGACGTGATGGCTAAGAAGAGGGTTGCCAGCCATATGGAGTAGATTGGATGTTCGGGTCACTCCGGGGTCATCACTGTAGCAGGGGTGCTACATTAGTCTCCTGGTGAGGTTTGAAAGGAGACAAAAGCCGTCATCTGGTCGTCCAAGCGGAGGATTGGGGTACCGAAACCGTCTTGGGAGCGCTTGGTTTCAGTGACGAGAACTGACCAAATACGTAGAAACTGTGTTCTCGTCGTCCAGATACGGATTGGGCAGAAACAAAAGAAAGTTTGTAAACAAAGACGTAAGAAAATACTACAAATTGGTCAACTTTTCTTTCACTTTTCTCATATTATGAAGCAAATTTGTGTCCTAAGTTGCATGTATTATACACCAAAAGATGCAGAATTAAGAAACGAATAAGATGAGACCAACTAGAAGTCTCTTGATAAGGGGCCGGATACTCAAAACGGGTCGTAACTTACGACGTCGTATCTCATTTGGGACGTCGTATCTCACTTACGACGTCGGATATTACGAACAATTTAGGATGTCGTATTTCGTGTCGTAAGACAAGATACTCAAAACAAATTTTCGACGTCCTAATCGGTTCCTAACTACTTGCAACTGTCTTTTCCTCTAGGACATCGGAAAATCTTCAGCCAATCAGGTGGCGTCTTTCAATTGGATCCAGCCAATGAAAAGCAAAGAATGCCACAGTGCCAATATCATGGAGGTATAATCTAAGAGGAGGCGGCATGAGCCACTCGTCCTGTACACCCAAAGTGAAGCAAGGGGCGGAGCCTATTACCCCCCCCCCCCCCCATTGACTCAAAACATTGCCTCGCCCGCTTTACTCCCATTATAATTATGGTCTTATTTTCTCATATATCCTATAATCATAGCCAGAAAGAGACTTGAATTTGTTCCATATATGATAACTACATAAAATTATCCAATTCTGTATATTATCAAAAGTACTTAAACCCATTAAATATCGCTGTTTCCAGCTAGAGCATTACCTCTTCTCGCAAACTTTTCCTAGGAGTATGAATGAAAGAATGAATTGATTAATGAATGAATAGTTTATTTTATGCAAAATGTATAGTAAAAGAGAAGGTGATAGCTTACACACCAACCCACAGACCGTATTATAACGTTACAGAGAAATAACAACAAGTACAGATGACCACATGTGAATCTGGTATGCCTCGCTACTTGCGAGATACCTACAACAGGAAGGAAAGTGAGCAAAAGTTATAATTTGTTGACAAGCAGATAGTAATAATATTTTACTGTCTGCCTGTCAACAAACTACATCTTTTTTCACTTAAATTTCCTTGCGTTGTAGCCACCTCAGTGTGCTGTGAAGATGTGTGATCTGCAGTGAAAATGTAGCCTACATAGTGTAGTGAAGATGTGTATAATGTAGTGAAGATATGTAATAAGGTAGTGAAGATGTGGTGTGTTGTGATGATGTGTATAATTAAGGTAATGGAGATGTGTGTGTAGTGAAGAAGTGTATAGTGTACTGAAGATGTGAATAGGGTAGTGAAGATGTGTTTATGGTAGGCCTACTGGAGATATGTGATGTGTAGTGAAGAGATGTGTAGTGTAACACCCAGAACTGTCATGTAATTGAGTTGACACTCAGGTGTCTTGTACCACTTATAAGCCACATGGAATCTTACGATGATGGCTGCATGTTACTGCATAAAGTGTGTCATCACTTCCTCAGTTTCAGTTCACTCTGATTTACACAGAAACATTAATTTTACTCATCAGTCCCAGGCAGTAATTTCACAATTATAAAAACTCTTTCCGCACATTGGCTACGTTTTTTTTTAACTTACACCTAAATTCTCAACAACCAAATAGTCTACATAGTAAACACAATTATAAATTAAATATCTTTAAAACATTATGAAATATGCTAAAACATTCATAATACAATCTCTCAACACTCGAGTTATCCTTCAGGCCAACCCTAACTTAGGCACAAATAGGTCCCCCCATGGAGCCAGTTTATCTTTTATAACCCTGTCAATGCTATATATACGTCAGGTTATACATTAATAGTTAATATCACAACACTATAATAGCCTTGGCTTTACAGTTTTTGTGTATACAGTATTAATATTCTACAGGACATGGGTACGTGTCGCGGTGTGCGAGGCAGGTGATGAAATTCACTTCGTTGATTTGTCAATTTCTGTCGTATATTTTTCTATATGACTTTCTTAACATACATATGAAATGTAGTAGAAAGACTCCTGTCTCTCTGGGTACAACCATATGCTGAACACGCCAGCATTATCTTAAACAATGGCAAAGAATGTTGGTGAAATTGATGGTCCGACATGATCAGCTGTCCAATGTTTTGAGTCAATGGGGGGTAGGGAGGACAGCCGACCAATAGAAAACTGGCTTCACTTCTGTGACGTCATGCCGCCTCCTCTTAGATTATACCTCCATGGCCAATATGGACCCCATCAGCTGTGTTGTGTAAACAAAAAGGGACGCCAGCAGGGGACGTGTGAAGCGTGTGACGCAGTACCACAGTAGCATTATTTCTCGCTTATCGCTCGCAGAGAGCCTGTCAAGTGTCAATAGCATCAGTAGTAACGTCCTTGAAGCCATCATTCTGCCATGTCACCACCAGAAAAGAAAAGAAGAGCTGCAAACTTCACAGATGAAGAAGTACTGATGCTGGTGTAAGAAGTGGATGAAAGGAGGAAAGTGATAATGGGTGCATTATCCCGAAGAATAACTGCAAAAGCAAAAGATAATGAGTGGAAGGCAGTCACCGAGGCTGTGAACAGTATCAGCAGAGTCTCGAGGGATGTTCTGGAAATCAGGAAAAAATTCAGAACGTTCAGGTCTGAAGTGAAGAAGAAGGCAGCCAAGGAAAGGAGTGATAGGGAAGTGACAGGTAAGTTCTTAGTAACATAATTGACTATTGACGTTCATAATAACCATTAAATATTAGTTTTTCTATGATATTTATTTACTATATTGCCATTGTGCAGTAAATTGTTTCTTCCATTGTTACTAGTAGGCCTATATAACAGGTTGCCACAATTAAGTTCCAGCTGTAGTCTGCTGAGGTTTGGTTAGATCAGGTTAATTAGCAAAATTTGACTTGGGGAAAAACATATTAGAGAACTGCATTAGCTTAAATAGTTGTTGTTGTTCTTGCATTATACATTTAAGTGTGCATCAAAGTATTTGTTAACTCATCCTAAATACATTAGGTTAGGTTAGGAAATTTTGGGGTACAATGTGTAGGCTATTCTAAGTGATCATTAAATACTGTATGATGTTGGATAGTTTTAGGAATTCCATCAACTAATGTAATGTATTGAGAAAGATTGGCAGAATTATACTTCATAATACAGAAAGAAATTAAGCATTCAAGAAGACCAATACAGTATACTGTACTAGAGTTTGACTACTTAAAGCAATGCTGCAATGATACTACTGTTCATCTTAGCTATGACTGTAATTTCATTGCTTTTACAGGTGGTGGAATACCTGACACGAAGGACTGGAAGCCAACAGAGGAGGCAATGCTTGCTCTCATCGTGAAAGAGGCTGTTTATGGGCAACCCGGCCCTTTCGAAATCGAGGACGTCATTGCCCAGTTTTCATACCCCATACAAACTTGGGGGAGAGCCTGGGAATCCGGGGTTTTGGGTGGGAGAAAACATGCTGTACACTATGGCGTTGCCTTTATAATATGTAATTGTCTTAAATAAACACTTGAAACCGGAAATAAAAGCGAAATAACAAAGTTCGAGACCGATACAATAAAATACAATTATAGCCCAAACAGCAGCGTTACAACACGTGTTGGCTTGGGTTGGGCTAGATATTCAAATCAAATGGTTATTTTGGGAATTAGTATTACCTAACCTGACCTGACCTAACCTAACCTAGACCACGACAGACTACCGGGACCTAACCTGGGCTAACTACCGGGCCTAACCTGGGCATAAAACCGGTATAACAAATAGAAGTAGTTACCGGGTAAATATCCAGGAACGCAGATGGATACAGGACGCTCAAACACAGTATTCCCAAAACAAAATATAGCCAATACAGCCACAAGTGGTGTGAATATTACAACATTTGCAACACTGATAGTGTTTTCCCCCACCCAAAACTCCGTATTCGCAGGCTCTCCCCCAAGTTTGTATAGGGTATGAAAACGGGGGCATATCTCGAAAACGATTCATTTCTAAGAGAAATAAAGTTAAGAAGTGTATTATAAAGGCAACGCCATTATGTACAGCGTGTTTTCTCCCACCCAAAACCCCGGATTCCCAGGCTCTCCCCCAAGTTTGTATGGGGTATGAAAACTGGGCATATCTCGAAAACGGGGCATTTCCGAGAGAAACACCATTGAAGAAAATAGTCTTAGAATGGTCCTAATTAGTGGTAAAACATACTAATATATACGTTTTACTGAACCCAGGTTTACTGTAAAAATACCAAGAACTGATTTCCAATAAAGTAAAATACTTCCCTTCACCTTAATAATATTACATAATTATCAAGAATGGGTCACATAACCCCTAAGCAATCCATATAATCTCATATAAGTTAAATTAGATACGAGAACATAAAAATAATAATAATTTATATCATTATCGTGATTCTCCAGGTTTTAACAATTACTATTTTAGTAGAAATGGTAGACTAATATGAACTCTACACCTGCTCTAATCTGTCATTGCTATACTTAAAGCCTTATTTGTGTTGCTATCGCTCTATTTTACAACCTGTTGCACCTACAATTCATGTATTATTATACTATTAACTTACTTGTCATATCTTTAATGGCCGCCATATTTACTGCTATACTTCTCCTATCCTACTATCAACAAGCTTACCGAATCGCTGCTTTTTGGCGAGCTTGACTGTATTGTGATTGTATGGTGTTTTTCGTTATTATTGCCTCTAAAACAAGGTAAGTCATCTTTATAACCAACCTGTAATGTTTTAGAGTTTATTTAGCATCTATAGTGATAGATAAATAATGAATAAAGATTAAAATAATGAATATATAGTGAAATATATATACGTTAGTTTTTTTTATTGAAACATAAATAGTGAAATTATTAATATTTCATTTTTACACGTAAATATATATTTATTTAAACCTTATTTATTTACATATATTACCCATATTAATTGATAATAATGTAGAGAAGGTGATTAGTAATGAAATAAATAGTAAAATAGTGAATTAATTAATGTCTGTTGTATCCACTATACAGGCAATTATTATTATTATTATTATTATTATTATTATTATTATTGCTATTATTATTATTATTATTATTATTATTATTATTATTATTATTATTATTATTATTATTATTATTATTATTATTATTATTATTGTTACGATTATTATTATTGTTATTATTATTTCTATTGTTATTATTATTATTATTATTATTAATATTATTTTTATTATTATTACTTTTATTATTGTTGTTATTATTATTATTGTTATTATTAATATTGTTATTATTATTATTATTATTTCTATTAATATTGTTATTATTATTATTATTATTATTATTGTTATTATTATTACTATTATTATTGTTAGTATTAGTATTATTATTTTTGTTATTATTATTACTATTATTATTGTTAGTATTATTATTATTGTTATTATTATTATTGCTATTATTATTGCTATTATTATTATTATTGAGGTAATTAACACAAAGATGAAAAGATTATTATTATTATTATTGGTAAATATTGAATGATTTAGCATTATTGCATATTACTCACTATTTTAGACCCTCCTAGGGCATTTCCTCCATAAATACCCCATTTCCAACATACAGTATATTCAAATAGGGCATTTTGAAATTTACCTAACCTAACCTGACCTAACCTAACCTTAGCTGACCTAACCTAACCTAACCTAACCTTAGCTGACCTTACCTAACCTAATCTAACCTAACCTAACCTAACCTAACCTAACCTTAGCTGACCTAACCTAACCTAACCTAACCTTAGCTGACCTTACCTAACCTAATCTAACCTAACCTAACCTAACCTAACCTAACCTAACCTTAGCTGACCTTAACTAACCTAATCTAACCTAACCTAACCTAACCTAACCTAACCTAGACCACAGCAGACTACCAGACCTAACCTGGGCAAACGACCGTGAAATAACCGTGGTAAAGTACGGGAAATGACCGGGGCAAAATACTGGAACCTAGCCTAGCCAGATCTGGCAACACTGCTACAACGCGGTAATTCTTTCAATAAATACCGTATTTTGCCCCGTTCATTTCCTGTACTTTACCATGGTTATTTCACGGTCGTTTGCCCAGGTTAGGTCCCGGTAGTCTGCTGTGGAATAGGTCAGCTAAGGTTAGGTTACGTAAGGTTAGGTTAATTTCAAAATGCCCCATTTGAATATACCCGAAAAAATAAATAGTGTTAGAATGGTGTAAAATAGTGGGTAATGAAAGTAGAAAAACCCATACACAATAAAGGATTTCTTTCAATATTAAAAAAAAAACACGCAATAACGGTATATAATTCTTTCCCTATTTATAAAAAACATGCAATAATGGTATATAATTCTTTCCCTATTTATAAAAAACACATGCAATAATGGTATATAACTCTTTCCCTATTTATATAAAAAAGTAGGCAATAGTAGTAATTTTTTCAATACAATATTTACCAAAAAATATACACAATAAAATAATTCTTTCCATATTTACCGGGGAAAAAAAACCGCAATAACAAATAGGAAAACATACAATTTTGCCACCTTTGTAAATAGCTTATAATCAATTCACTCTTAAGTTTTGTTTTGTAATGAAGGCTACTGTACTGTACTGTATATTGTAGAGACTGTAGTCATGTTATGTAATGAAGGCTACTGTACTGTACTGTATATTGTAGAGACTGTAGTCATGTTATGTAATGAAGGCTACTGTACTGTACTGTATATTGTAGAGACTGTAGTCATGTTTTGTAATGAAGGCTACTGTACTGTACTGTATATTGTAGAGACTGTTGTCATGTTATGTATGTATGTATGTACAGTCAACACTCACAATAATGGACAAATGTGTACATGAGGCACATTGTTAGAAATAGCCTTGTTAAAAAACGGAGTTTTACCTGGCAGCAGGTATTGCCAACTTTTCTCCGTAAATATACGGATCTCCGTTACATACTTTTACATAATTTCTCCGTACATTTATGGATCTCCGTTTATTTTTTTACACAATTTCTCTGTAAGTTTATCGATCTCCGTTAGCTTTTTTTACATAATTTCTCCTTAAATTTACGCATCCACTTTTTTCCGTAAATTTACAGGTTTCCTAAATATTTTACATTGTTTCTCTGTAAAAATATAGGTATCCATAAAATCATTTAGTATAATTTCTACATAATAGTATTTGCATCTGTTACTAATATGGAGTTCCCCATAAAAATGTGCACCAATAAAATGTGGATCTGTCCATTCAAAATATATTTACATTCTTGCTGCCACATTGCCACATTTTAACTGGTACCAGGGGGAGTAAAGGAACTCCTTGAGGCAACTGTATATCCTGATTTAACCCCTCTGCGACGAGATAACTATGGATAGCCATTTTGTCAGTCCGGGGCTAGTCTTACTTTCCCTACTGCCTGGCCGGGCGCTTTTGGCCGATTTTTCCAAAATCACTCTATTCCACTTACTCTGTACGTCTAAACTACGATACTGAACAACTTAAATTTGGTCTTGTTAGCACCATCAACTCTTCCTCTTTCCAATAAAACCAACCCCAGCTCTCTACAACTCTCCGTTGCCGAGAAATTAAGTGAGGAATGAAGGGTACTTTCTCGTATGAGCGCGGCTGCGTTCGCTTAGGTGGAGTGGCTCTGACGACAACTGAACGTGGCCCGCGCGGGTGGCAGTCAGTGTTGTAAGTAAGCATGGCGCAACACAGAATCGAACACGCACGAGAAATCTAATCCACATCCATCCATGTTTACAGTCAGTAACACACTGACTGACAATGGTGATTTGTAGGGATGGTGGTGAAGTATAGGCAAGTAAAAAAAAAAACCGCCAAATTGGGCTTGCAAATGCCGACATTGGCAATAGCGGTGCTTCATCCCGCCCGGTCACCACATGGCAGGGGTGTAAGACACGACCCGGGCGCTTCCTGGGGCCGTCTATGACCGCGGTCCGGACGTTAAGGGTTAAACACCAACTTCATTTCACAATATTTAATACATAAAAAAAATAATAATACACTTTTTAATACATAAAAAAAACAATGCACCTTTTATGACATAAAAACATCTTTTTATCCATCCTTACATTATATACTTACACTAAATATAATTTAGTTCTTACACTAAATATAATTTGTGCATCAAATAAGACAAATAATACCTAATGGAAATAATGACAATAATTATTTTAGCTTGCACAGACAAATCTTACTAGCACTGTATAAAACAATATTTCTCCCCTTTCTATTCCTGTACTGAGGTGTTTTGTGGTTTGTTTCATGGATGTTCACGAAAATAATATTGTACTGCATATGAAGACCGTCTTCAAGCACACACACACAAGTAAGTACACGAATGTATGTAGAGTCAAGGACATGAACTTTCATACACATAGGGGGACACACAAATATATAGCCATTGTTTTCATGTACATTATAGGAGTTATTGTTTTGATGAGTGTGTGACTGTGTACTGGGTATTAGAAGGTACTTCCTAACATAACCGGTAATTATATACAGCTCATCTATAGACAAAACCACCCAGATATTGAATGGTCACTCCTGGATGTATGGACATTTATTTCTGTGACTCAGTACACACGGACAGACATTCACTGAGGGTGATATTATCATAATTATACTTTCACTCTTCAAGTACACACACACAAACAAATGAACGCACTACATTTCCTGCGATACCTTCCACACACACCTTAATAAACTAATAAGGCTCTTCACATCACATTGAGTATAAGACATAGGACAATAAAATTGCTACCCTCCTCGTTCAACACAACTGGCTGTATACATCACTCACACGCCTGTTGTGTCTCTGTATGGCCAGAGATGGATAAAGAAATACAGATGGAGGAGGAGGAGAAAAGCAAGCAAGAAAGAAATATATCAATAAAGCTCATTTGACTTCAGACTGAGTTCCATTTTAAAATAAAATAAAAATAAGTGTAATGGTAAAAAGTAACTGGTAGTAACTACAGGATGCTACTGTGCTGTCCGGTGATATAAAAATATACAGTAGAGTATATTGTACTTTTAATCCATAATTTCTCTTCCATATGAGAATATACTTCAGCACTCACGTATGTATTGTAGTGTACAGCCTGCTTGTACTATTAATCACCAATGCTCAGGAAATCTATACATGCAGCCAACAACAGAAATTCATCCTTGGTAAAACACCTTTAAGCCTAAGACAAGGCTACTAAGTTCTCCATGGAATGTTTTTTATGTTCCGACACTGGACATATACTATATCAAGCCCGTTACCGTGGCCCATGCAGGTCAATTGTTACTCACACACTCACACGTCACCACTTTTGAACTGGCACCCAGCCACAGAAGGAGGGAAGTGAGGGTAATTCCCATATACTGCAGCTACTGATACCAGTGAGGGGGCTTCAAATTGCTAATGCTCTGCTAATGTATTGGTCAATGCAAGAACTTTTGAATGCACAGGTGTATGGTGCGTGTGGTTTTTCTTTTTTCCTGCTTTGTGTCGTGGCACGGTCTGGGTTGATGGCAACCATGCACCTGTAATAAAAACATAAGAATGAAGCACTACTTTTAGTTGTGAGATTTGAGAGGAAGGATGTTGGAAGTTGAGGAGTAGTAGTCAATTAGACTACCTGGGATTAATGATCAAAATTAACCTCAGATTCAAAGGACTACCCCTTCTACAAGGAAAATAAATTATAAACCACTATTGATGATATATGATATTACCGGTATGAGACCATAAAGTTAAAACTGAGCATTGGCAATAAACACGTACAGTACCTCTGAATGAACTCAGAGTGTGGCTTCAGCATCACTTAGATACTCAATGTTGAAAATGTAATAGAATGAAAACAACATTGCCAAAGCAACTCTCAAGTTGGTAATGTTGTTGTTGTTTATAATGACTCCATCAATGGAAAGCAGAAATCTGTCTGACATCACCAATGAAGTACCTGAAATTAAAATCTAGAATTAGAGTAATTTACTAAAGCTCGTATCAAACACTTGTAATGTATCTCAATTAACCCCTTCAGTCCAGAGACACACATTACCATATTAGTCTACCTAATACTAGATAGTTTTACTCATGCTTGGGTTACTCCTATCATTTTTTTGTGTTACATATATGTATTATGTATGTCTTTATCATATTATTCTTCAGCTATGTATTTCTGGCTATCTTACCAATTTTTTGTGGTGCAAAATACACTCCAAATGCATGATAATATTGAAGCCCTCACTTGTAATACATCCTTCTACATTGATACCGGTCTTCCACCCAAGTAGGATTGACATTTGAATTTATCCCATTATCATCCTGTAGATGTGTGAGCCGTTTGTACTTCAGCTTTATTGGTAGTATCAGCCGTCTTGCAATCACTAGTTTATGAAAAAAAGAATATAAATATTATGTTGTAACAGTGTCTGAAATATCTACAGTAATGTTGTGTGTAGCAGAGAAATTATTCATGACAGTATCTTTCTTCCTTTGTCACAAAGCTGATGGCCAAAAATTAAAGGTATATTCAATTGTCACTGTTGCCATCATATATGTGTATTGCAGCGCCTAATATATATCAATCATTCAATCAATCAATCCTATATGTGTGTGTTGGGAGAGGGGGTTAAAAGGTATTTGGAGTAAGGCTAATTTGATTCCTGTTGCAGAGATCATAAACATTATCTGGGTAGGATGTGCTGCTAGGGGTACATTACTGTACATAAGATAATTACAAATTAGGACTCAATGCTCATATATTGTTATACTGTACTTTAAATAAATCTACCTTTCTTCAGGATATCTAGAAGTCTTCTTCTTTGTATTGGTTTGAGCATGGGCAAGTCAGATTCTTGTATATACTTGAAATGTTGTGGTGAATTTACAACTATTTCATTCTTAAGATGTTCTACCACGACTATTAGAAGGTCTTGTCCAAGATCTGCTAGGACCTTCTCAAGGCTCTTTTGCAGCGACTCCATTTCTGGAATTTTAATGAAAAATTAGTGCTAATATCTGGTAAGATAGGAAATTTATCATGAAATTCTATTAAATTTTTATTTTGCATTCAGACAGAGTTAAAAGTATACTTAGGCCATAATTCTCAAGTAACTTGTATGAAGCTGAAGAAATACTGAACTGTACAAACAAAGAGTTGGTGAAGAAAATATAACCACTGAAACAAGTGAGATGTTTATAAAACCAAGTGCCAGAAAACTTATTATGTGCTACAAGAAAGTATTATCCATGTACATAATTTGTAGTCAAGAGTTATACTGTACTAACATTGATACTGAACACTGTGCTAGTAGCAGCAATGTTTCATTGGTATAATCATGATAATAAAGATAGATAAAGTATATAGCCTATAATAGATAGGCAGAATGATGCATACTGTATTAGTAAATGATCAGTAAAACAAATATTACTGGAACAGCATAAAACCCAGGGCAGATAAAGGAAATTTTCTATTATATCCAAAAGCTCCACTACAAAATTACCTTATAAAAGTAACAACTGAGGAGAGTTCCTATTTTTTAAAGTAAAATTCTGTATAGCTATATTTATCATTTAAGCATATGTTGTCTATTGCTAACTGTACATTAACTACTTTTACCACTGTTACCTAACAAAGACTATAGTCACTTTATTAACGACATTATAAATTGCAGTACAGGAATGGTAGGCTATACTGTACAGTACATACTTAATGTTAGGGGAGAGAGGTACCAAGGTCTTTCAAAGCATGCAAGGGGTGCCTATACTGGGAATAGTGATGCTGAATGTGGAGTGACTAAGTATGGACATGTAGCAGCATATACAAGGGAGAAAACTTAGTACAAGGGGTGCCTATACTGGGAGCAGTGATGCTGAATGTGGAGTGACTAAGTATGGACATGTAGCAGCATATACAAGGGAGAAAACTTAGTACAAGGGGTGCCTATACTGGGAGCAGTGATGCTGAATGTGGAGTGACTAAGTATGGACATGTAGCAGCATATACAAGGGAGAAAACTTAGTACAAGGGGTGCCTATACTGGGAGCAGTGATGCTGAATGTGGAGTGACTAAGTATGGACATGTAGCAGCATATACAAGGGAGAAAACTTAGTACAAGGGGTGCCTATACTGGGAGCAGTGATGCTGAATGTGGAGTGACTAAGTATGGACATGTAGCAGCATATACAAGGGAGAAAACTTAGTACAAGGGGTGCCTATACTGGGAGCAGTGATGCTGAATGTGGAGTGACTAAGTATGGACATGTAGCAGCATATACAAGGGAGAAAACTTAGTACAAGGGGTGCCTATACTGGGAGCAGTGATGCTGAATGTGGAGTGACTAAGTATGGACATGTAGCAGCATATACAAGGGAGAAAACTTAGTACAAGGGGTGCCTATACTGGGAGCAGTGATGCTGAATGTGGAGTGACTAAGTATGGACATGTAGCAGCATATACAAGGGAGAAAACTTAGTACAAGGGGTGCCTATACTGGGAGCAGTGATGCTGAATGTGGAGTGACTAAGTATGGACATGTAGCAGCATATACAAGGGAGAAAACTTAGTACAAGGGGTGCCTATACTGGGAGCAGTGATGCTGAATGTGGAGTGACTAAGTATGGACATGTAGCAGCATATACAAGGGAGAAAACTTAGTACAAGGGGTGCCTATACTGGGAGCAGTGATGCTGAATGTGGAGTGACTAAGTATGGACATGTAGCAGCATATACAAGGGAGAAAACTTAGTACAAGGGGTGCCTATACTGGGAGCAGTGATGCTGAATGTGGAGTGACTAAGTATGGACATGTAGCAGCATATACAAGGGAGAAAACTTAGTACAAGGGGTGCCTATACTGGGAGCAGTGATGCTGAATGTGGAGTGACTAAGTATGGACATGTAGCAGCATATACAAGGGAGAAAACTTAGTACAAGGGGTGCCTATACTGGGAGCAGTGATGCTGAATGTGGAGTGACTAAGTATGGACATGTAGCAGCATATACAAGGGAGAAAACTTAGTACAAGGGGTGCCTATACTGGGAACAGTGATGCTGAATGTGGAGTGACTTAGGTTTAAGCTTTACATTTGGAAAGTTAATTTGCCGATCATGCAAATATTCATCAATTAATACAGATAAATATGCTATATCTGACTCTTGAACTTTAGGGGCACATACCAATTCAATAATATCTCAAAGTAGCATAAACATGTGTCAATATGAATCCTGTGTATCTTTTACTTTATCATGAATTAAAATAGGTAGCAGTGGGATAAAGTTTCAGTTCTGTATAGCTTGGCCCTCCAGTTTTTCCCCATTTATGTTAAAGTGACAGGGTTTGGAGCTAACATCTGTTCCAATATAAGGAAATGTTGTTAAATCTATGGTTAAAATCTTCATAACTAAACCAATGCTTGACATTAATTAAATGTTTAAAAATCAATGCAACATCATACATTCCAATGCCCTCAAAAATATCATGGGCTAAACAACATGGAAATATTTGAGTGAATTAAATACAGAGTCAAATTTGATCCCACTGGGGTGTGTGGGAATAGGGGGGAATGGCCTGGAGTGGGTAGAAAGCCTGTCCCCCCTATTCCCGCACCCCCCTAACCTCCTTCCAAGCCTGTCCTCCTACTCCCGCACCCCCCATTCCCCCCCCCCCCCCAAACCCCAATAAACTCACTCTCCATATTTATTAATCTCTTGTCCCAAAAAAATATATGGTATTTTTTGTATACATTTCAGTATGTTATTTATTTGAGTTTGTATAATTGTATTCCTTGTGTGATCATTGGTAGATATATATACAAGTACAGTACATACTAACCTAAAACCATACTTTTTCCATGCACATTTAATTTACAATATGTCACTATGTTTGGTGTATACTTTTTCTGTACTGTAACTAACAATATTAACTTTCATATAGTTTTCCTCTCCTTATATACCATCCTTATATACCATCCTTATATACCATCCTTATATCCCATCCTTATATAACCCAAATTTGAACTGAGGTAAAAAGTAGAACCAGTAATAAATTGATTTCTGAGAGTAAATAATAATAATAATAATTATAATAATAATAATAATAATAATAATCAACATTTCGTGGGTGTTGATTAGCTAAAGGATATAATTGCATGGTGCACAGGTGGTTTTGTGTGTGTGTGTGTGTGTATGTGTGTGTTTAAATCATACATACATACATATTTATAAGTACATTGTATTTCAGGACTGGTAACCATGGAAGAAGGAAGGAAGGAGGAAGAAAAGAAAGGAGGAGGAAATAAAGGAAGGAAGGAAGGAAAAAAGAAAGGAGGAGGAAATAAAGGAAGGAAGGAGGAAAAAAGAAAGGAGGAGGAAATAAAGGAAGGAAGGAAGGAAAAAAGAAAATATTTGTTGAGTTGAGGTGAGTGTATCTCTGATGTGTAGAGGGGAGAATGTGTGTGTGTGTGTGTGAGAGAGAGAGGGGGGAGAATGTGTGTGTGTGTGAGAGAGGGAGGGAGAGAGTGTGTGTATGTGTGTTACTTTGAGAGTACCTATGTGTGTATATATATGTGTGTGTGTGTTACTTTGAGAGAGTGTTTGTTTCAGAAAGTGTGTGTGTGTTACTTTGAGAGAGAGAGTGTGTGTGTATGTGTGTGAGAGAGAGAGTGTATGCGTGTATGTGTAATCGTGCGGAATTTTATCACGCACTCACTCGTGTAAACGGAATTCGCATACCTTTACTCGTTTGCACACAATTTGCATAAATGTAAATATTTTTTTTGTGGCAGAGGATGTTGAAAACCTGTCATTCATTTTCTCATTCATAATTTAGATAAACGTAATTTTTTTTTTTTTTTTTTTTTTTCAGATCTAAAAATTTTGTGAGCATACTTCATAATTTGTAAATTTGTGTGCGTGTGTGTGCATTTATTGTGTGTCTGTATGTGTCTATGCGTAGCCCATAAAATTACACACACACACACATACAAACACATGTGCGTATAACATTCCATGTACGTATGTATTTATATGCAATTTTCGTGTGTGCGTTTTCCCCTAATCTAAAATTTTTGTGTCCATATATATTTTTACATTTTGTCAATTTGTGTGCGTATGTTTGCATCTATTGTAAATCCGTTTACACCAGCTTGTAGCCCATGAAATTACGCACACACACATGTATACCCGTGTATGTATTTATGTGTGTTTTTCTCATGTGCATTTCCCCTAATCTAATATTGTGTGTGCAAATTTTTTTTACGTTTTGCCAATTTGTGTGCGTGTGTGTGCATCTATTGAAAATCTGTTTACTCCAGCTTGTAGCCCATAAAATTCCGCACACACACACATACAAACACACGTGCTTACAACACCCCAATTATGTATTAATGTGTGTTTTTGTTCTCAGGTTAACCAGGAGAATATGGATACCTTCATGGATGTATATATTGGCTGTGTTAGGTATGTATGTATGTATGTATGTATGTGTGTATATTGGCTGTGTCAGGTATGTATGTATGTATATGTGTATGTGTTTGTGTATGTATGTACTGTATGTATGTAGGTATGTATGTATGTATGTATGTATATTGGCTGTGTCAGGTATGTATGTGTGCATATATTGGCTGTGTCAGATATGTATGTGTGTATGTATGTATGTATGTGTGTGTGTGTATGTATGTATGTATATGTGTGTGTATGTTTTATATACACACACGCATACTCTTTCTGTATGTGTGTGTTTTTGTGTCTGTGTGTGTGTGTGTGTGTTTGTGTATGTATGTATATATATGTGTAGTTCTGTGTGTGTGTATGTAATTTTCTGTATGTGTGTGTATGTATGTATGTGTATTTTTCTTCATGTATGTGTGTGTTTTGTATGTACTGTATGTGTGTATATTGACAAAATCAGTGTATGTATGTATGTTTTTTATTTTTATACACACATACAGACATACACAGAGAAAGGGTCTGTGTATGTATTTATGTATATCTGTGTGTGTATGTGTGTCTGTATATGTGTATAGAAGCAAGAGAGTGTATATGTATGTGTGTATATGAAAGAAAAAGAGAGAGTGTATGTATGTATGTAAAGTGATGGTCTAATGTTCTGCAACCTGGTGAATAAAAGCGAGCTATTTGAGTTAATTTATGAACCAAAATTGCACACACCAACAGCTGTAGTTTCGGATCATTTTTCGAAGCCATCTCATTGGAAGGTGTCGCAGGACTATTGGCCATGACTGTACACTCGCCAGCACTGCCCTGTGGTACAGGGGCTTGCACGTTTTAGGAGATGTGGCACCACTGTGATGATTTGCCTCGAAACAATCCACGTGTGTGAAATAAGTAACCTCGATACCGTGGCGCATGAAGTGAACTTTGTTGTTGAATGTTTCGAACCACAAAGTATCATAACAGGCTGAACTTTGTTTAACCTGATCCATGCAATAACTGTTTAATATTTGCCACCTTTATATATAAAAGAGAGAAGTATGTATTCTTACCTCATCACGCCCTAACCATCAGAGCAACACCCGCGAACCTATATATATTTTCTTGATCAGGGTGACCCAAGGATGGTTTTAGAGGAAAAAAAATAAAACACTTTTTATTTGCGCTTTCTAGCTGTTAGCGAGCTTGCCAGTGAGGAGTGGGGATTTACGAGAATAAATAGGGATATATATCCCCACCGGGAACAAATTTTGACCACCCCCTCAGGAGGAAAATTTGTGATTGTTTTTGCAATTTATGCATATGATGAATCTTAATCCAACATACTTTTTGTTCTCTAAATATTGGGTATCTTACTTTTTACCCGGTCAACGCCGGGTACTACACAAAGTAGTTATGTATAAAATGCATAATAATTGGCCACAGTTTTGTGATGACGTGTCGTTCGTATCTCATCATCTAGTCTGCAGCGCCTTATATGAGGTCAGAGAAAAGGGGGAGCTGTGAGCCTGGCACATACAAGCTCAGATGTGATCACATTGGCTTCAATATTTGTAGTAAGAAACACAGGAACAGTGAAGAAACACGATTATGTTGGTAATGTATTGGAGTTAGAAATAAGAAACCTATGCCACATTTAATGTATTTTTACTTATTGTAAGGTAAAAGAAACTATCTATATATATCTACCTATTTCTTACCATCAACTACACTAATTGTAAAAGTTATTCTCAAAAAGTGATAAAATGAACTGAATAAACGAATAAACACTGATAAGTTCGATGTGTGAATGACAACTATGCTGATCACGTTTTTAATTATGACTTTATTACAATTATTTGGGTGAATAATATTAACATCACTTCTATATGGGATATACTTTAACCTGTAAATGGATAACAAACTAATCTTTCCAAAAAAAATTAACAAACAACAATTAACAAAATTAACTTTTTATTAACGCACTATTAACACTGTGTATATTGCAGCTACAGTAACTACCTGGTTTTATGTTCATTACGTTATGATGGAGAGAATGAATATGTTAGCCCCACCGGCAAGGTGAAGAAAACTCGTCTCGTAATGTTATGACTGGAAACTGAAGCTTCTTCCATTGAGTTCTCGACAATATCATGGATGTTCACTATTCTTGTGATTCGTTCTATGAATATTGAAGCAAAATGTGGTCTTATCACAGCATGTCATGTGCGAGGCTTATGGCTCCTCCCTTTTTTCTGACAACAGATTTGGGGATCCATACATGTATTAGGTGATAAGATAGAAACAGAACATAAATACAAAAATGTAAACAGCTAAAATGCATCACATAATGACGAGTACTGAATGCTTTCTAATGTAGAACATTAAAGGTTAAACAATTCGGGCTGAAATGATAGATTGTGGTTCGAAGTTTTAAACAACAAAGTTCACTTCATGCACCACTGTATCGAGGTTACTCCATCCCACATGTGGGCATTTTTCTCCGCAAATCATCACAGTGGTGCCACATCTCCTAAAACGTGCGAGCTCCTGTAACACGGGGCAGTGCTGGCGAGTGTAAAGTCATGGTCTAATGTACTGCAACACCTTCCAATGAGATGGCTTCGAAAAATGATCCGAAACTATAGCTGTTGGTGTGTGCAATATTGGTTCAAAAAATTAACTCAAATAGCTCGCTTTTATTCACCAAGTTGCAGAACATTAGACCATGACTTTACCTGCCATTCAGTTTCCTGCCAACCCCACAGAAATAAATAAAATCCTAAAAATTTGATGTGATCATTCCATATGTAGTTATTTTCTTTTGTTGGTCATATAATGTTATATAAATCGTATTTAATTTATTTGCAACGATTTGCATACTAATATATACCTGTTACACTAACTTACCTTGATTTGCAACGGCTTATCCCGTAACCCTATATTTATGGGATATGCTTGTATACCACTATCTAAGCAGTACCAATTAGTGCTCATGAAATTTCACGTAAAAATTATTAAATAAACCACGCTCTGTGCTGTGATGATGGCTCTAAAAGCCAATGATAATATTGTATTTTTGGTATATTATATGTGCTGTGATGATGGCTCTAAAAGCCAATGATAATATTGTATTTTTGGTATATTATATTTTTGTATAATAAGTGAGCAATATTACATGAATCTCTGAATTCATTTATAGGGTGCCCAATGGTGAAAGGACATTACAGAATATAATGCCTTTAAATTGGCAATTCTATTCGTGTGATACCTGTCAAACAAAACTAGTGTATCATTAATTACCAGTAACTGTAACTTGCTCAATGGCATAAAATTTGTAAAACAATTTTGATATATTCTCTAAAGAGTAAGAAATGGTGATCATATTGCTTGTCAACATTATTTTATTTATATTCCTTTTCTTTTCAACTGTTTGATAAAATTGTAAACGAGAGCTCTTGGATTTAAGACGTCATCTTTATCTGCGTTGTGTACAGTACTTCATCGGAACCAATGGCCACCGTGAGTGTTGCCATGAAAACCGTTATATAGGTTGATTTGGGCCACATCTGTATGAAGAATGATTGATTATATTTGATCGAAAACCGATCGGATTGTTTGTTTGTAGTTGTTTATATTATTATCATCAGTAGTAGGAATAATATTACTAGGAAGAGGAAATTTGTGATGTTCTGGAGATATTGATTGATTTTATTTTGGGTGTTAGGTTTGCGCGCATTTTACCAATCTCTTGATTCTGTTTACATAAACAATATCAACCACCTCAGTAAAATTATTATTTATTATAAGTTTATTGCCTACTAAATATATGACTGTGTAAGGTTTCGAAGTTCGATCGGGTACCCGTATTATTATGTTATCACCTGGAGTGAACATTTGAGTTATTTGCTTTATTACATCGGCGATTATGCATTTTATTCCTGCAAGCCTGTAAATTGCTTTGTTATAATCACGATAAATTTGTTGAAATGCAACTCACTGTCATTCAGCCTAGTCGTCCGTGTTGTAGCATCATGGTTACCCTCATGAAACAGGAATACATGGTATGGCTCTTCGATGTGGCGGATGTCCAAGCACCAATCCAGGGTCTGGATTTCCTCACAGCACATGACATCCTAATTGACGCGAAACGCATATACCTGCTAAACACTGCTGCAACACTACACTCTCTATCACACAAATTTCTCACTCAAACACATACCACTACATCCTTCAAGACTTCCCACAACTCCCGTCTGCAAACACCTCACAACACGTCCACGATCCAGTGATTTGCTACACTATCACCACAACGGGGCCAACAGTATTCGCCAAACCTCAACATATGCCACCGGAACGACTGGAGGTCGCAAAGAGAGAATTCCATGCCATGCTAGAGCAGGGCGTGGCCAGGCCTTCTGACAGTGTATGGGCGTCTCCTTTGTATGTGGTCCCAGAACAACAGGAAGGATAATGTATAGGGTATGCGGAGACTATAGGGCTCTCAACGCTGTTACTATTCCCGACAGGTACCCGATCCCGCACATCCTTGACTTCCACTCAAAGCTCTAGGGATGTGCAGGCTTTTCAAAGATTGACCTAGTTCGTGCTTTCCATCAGGTTCCGGTGGCAGAAGAGGATATCAAGAAGAGGGCAATCACCACGCCCTTCGGGTTATTTGAGTTCCCGTCCATGAAATTTGGGCTACGTAACGTTGCACAAACGTTTCAAAGATTCATGGATAAGGTGCTGCGTGAATTGGAGTACACACTTTTCTACATAGCCGAATTGCACCAATACCTCTGAAAGTTAAAGCTGTGCGTGAGTTTTCATTGTAGACCACAGCAATAAAACTGTGGGATTACTTGGGCGTGCTTAATTTCTATCACCGTTTTGTCCCTCACCAATGCACACACTCCTAAAAGGCCTAAAGAAAGTTTCCCAGAAGAAGGTTGCCTAGACTCCTGCTACTTAGGCTGCCTTCACCACTATCATGACGAAGTTCGCCAATACCACACTCCTATATCTATATACTCAGTCTATACCAACGCTATCAGCACGTAGCTCCAATAAAAAGTTGAATGGATAATTAAACCTATTGCATTCTTTAGCAAACGCCTCAAGCTGCCACAACGAAAATACAGTGTATTCAATACAGGGCTGGTGGCCATGCACAACACAGTTAAACATTTTTGCCATTTCCTTGAGGGCAGACTATTCCTTATGCGGACCGACCATAAGCCACTCACCACAGCCATGAAACAGCTAATTGCCAACAGGTCACCTTGTGTAATGCTTCACCTCGCCTTCATATCGGAGTTTATGACTGACATATGATATGTCCGTATGGAGGACGATGCTGTCACAGACGCACTCTCCCGGGCTCCTCCTGCATTAACCCCAACGGGAATCGCCTTAACGTGTTGGGGGGGTTTGCAAGTCTCTGAGATCTGGCGAGCTAGACTAGAGGGGGCTCAGGCTCCTGCTTTGCCCCGATATTTGGGAGAGAGGGCTTCCCATGCTAGTAAGGTCGCCAGAGAGAGACCAGACTAAATGGTTCCCGGAAATGCAATAGGATGCAAGTAAAGGCCAAAAGTGCTGCCCTCCAGACGGACTGCCCTCTAGGGGCCGTCCTATGTTGGATGGTTGGGTGTCTAGGTTGGGAGATGTTGAGGAAAGGGGTCTCAACACCGTGGTGGGCAAACTTCCGAGCAATTGGGGCTGCTTTTTAAAATGAGTGGCCCCATGGGGGATGAGGTACCCCGCCCACGGCGACCAGTGCTCGGTCCCCTCATCTGCCCAGTAGGTAGTAGCTCTTGGTTCCTGGGGCCAATATAACAAAATCAATGATATTTGGATATGGTGGTCTGCAAAAGGCTGCAAATTAGAGTAGACCCAGCAGGTCGGGTGTTGTGTTGACAAACCCTGTTAGCGGTTTGGACAAGTTAAGGTTAACAATATTACTTTCATCCCTTTGCTATGGTGGTATACACTCATTTTTTAAGTCTTTTGGAGTTGTTCTTCATATCCGAATCACTTATGACAGAGACTGTAGGTCTAATCAGTGTTATAATACATTCAATACAAATGCTGCTGCTAAAGCAGCTTTTAAGGCAAAAGATTCTCTGACTGTGGGGGATTCACACTGCAAAGTTTAGATGATGCGGTCCACAAATGTAGTTGATAGTGACAATGACTACTGCCCTAACATTTTTTATGATTCTGTAGAGCATGTCCCTAAGGAGTGTCTGGTTCACACACCCTTCTGGTTTGTGGCTTACGACAGGGAGGGACGTGGTAACCTTATCCATGCTTCCCGATATCTGGAGAAAGAAATTGGATTACTACCAATGGGCCCCATAAAAAAATACGGTTAGGGCGTTTTAATCAGAGCCAAAAATCTTACACAGACCGTCATGCTCCTCAATCACCCCTTTCCTTCTGATAGCATGTTTAAATCCATCGATCTCCCGACCTCTAGGCTATGAGTCCAGAACACTAACCACTCAGCCAAGAGATTTTTACTCTCCCTGAGTCTTCATTTACTATTTTTGGTGATTCCTGTAGTGTATTGTATGCCTTGTGCAATTTTAACTCTTCCCATCTCCTGAAATTGGCTATTCTTGTCCTTCTGGGTCATGATGGCCGCAGAGTTACATTTTGTTGGGTCCTGGCTCATGTGGGTGTCTATGAGAATGAGTGAGCTGACGCCCTGACTAAGGCTGCAGTCTCCAGTTCTGGGCCTCCTGCCTGGAGTCATCCCGTTTGTGGAATTTCAGCGGCCTGTTCCGCCGGTGGGAGATGGCTCTTGTCTGTCTTGGCATTGGCCACGCACTATTAACTCATTTTAATGGAGAAAGCACCCACTCCCTACTGTGATGATAGTCTGGTCCCTCTGACAGTACGGCATCTTATTGTCGAGTGTCTCAGCTTTGGGGACCTTCGTTGTAGGCACCTCTCGGAGTACCGGGTGGGTGACGGTTCTTATAGTCTCTCTCAGGTGCTCGGGGAAGGAGGCTTGTAGTGTGGGAGGGGGGAATACCCTCTCCACAAATTGTGATTTTATTATATTTTATAAATATGGTGCTTAGCTAGTTTGATGGGTTTTTTTTATTGTTTTATTTATTTTACTTAGGTCAATTTAATCGTGAACAATAATATCGCGCCCCTCTTGACTGTGACTCAGTCAGAAGAAGGGCGCGATATTAATGTCCACGATAATACATATTTTATTAACGATGTAGATAACCATTTTATGTTGGGCGGTATATGACCTTAGCTATTGCGCCGCCAGATGCCTAGTTGCATAAAAATATCAGTCAATCAATCCTGCATTACCCACAGTCGGCACTATACAGCAGATACCACTACTAGATTTTCCGGCACTCGCTACAGCACAAGAGAGAGAGAGAGAGAGAGAGAGAGAGAGAGAGAGAGAGAGAGAGAGAGAGAGAGGTGATATACTTATGGAGTAATTCCAAAAGATCTTTGAATATAATTATATACATTATGACAGGTAACATACAAACCTCATTTTAGTGTTGTTTGGAATACAAGGTGTCGTTAGCATTAAACGATCATCAAATAATTGAATGATAAACGAATATCATTACTGCTAATAACAACTTACTGATCCATATCCCTAACTCCATCGCCTACTCTAGGCTTCACCTACTTCACGAGACAGGGGCATTGGATTGAGGTTATGTTATCATAACTTGATATTACCACATCTGTCCTGCTTCAATGACCTTGGTAGCCAATAGACATAAACCCCATGTAATAAATATAAAATATAACCAAAACACTACTATATATGAGTTACATTCCCCCTCCCATATCTCTCCCACCACAACCACACAACGCAATCTATGGAATGGATATGAAGGCTGCTTCTTGTTCACAACGGAACATATGAGTTGACGATCCGATTATTTCTCGAGCATGTACAAACGAACAAACACATACACACACACTGCTGCCACATCTACAATATTTCATTTCTGGGTGGCACAGGCGGAACTGTTGTTGGGTTTAAAGTCATGGTCTAATGTACTGCAACCTGGTGAATAAAAGCGAGCTATTTGAGTTAATTTTATGAACCAAAATTGCACACACCAACAGCTATAGTTTCGGATCATTTTTCGAAGCCATCTCATTGGAAGGTGTTGCAGTACTATTGACCATGACTATACCAGCCACGCCTCCTCGTCCCGGTAACCCTCTCTGCCGGCCGCAGACACCTCAACTCCCGCTTCATCACAGCAGATGCTACGGGACGAGGAGTCTGACATGGTCCCTAAGGGTTACACTACACGAACGGGATGCACCATATGCTGCCCCCCTAAATATATATTCATGCTAGCCACCACAGACATGCACTTACTCCACAACCAGACACACACCTTGCAATTCCCGACGTCATGAACCTAAGTAAAACTGCCACTTTTCACCAGATAAAATCATTGTTAACAACAAAGTTGGGGAATTTCTCGGTCGATGATCTCTTTCCCGCATGATTTCGGCCTCATAAAAATGTATAATTAGAGGTGAAAAACTTTTCTGATTGCTCTTATTTTTTTTAACATAGGGCAATGTTCTTTCAGAAACATAGTGTTTTTTTGTTTTAAGCCAAAGGTGTAGGTATGAACTAATATAAATGTTATTAGTTCTGCCAACCCCTGTACTATTTTATGCTTGTAATTGCTGTTTTACTGTATGTTGCACACCAATTCTTATCTATGATGTTAATATAATTACTGAATAATAACATCTTAAAGTGCAGACGTACGATGTATTAGTAATTATCGCGGGGAAGATTTTACTAAATACATCTAACTCGGCCAACACTCCTTTCCCCAACTTCCATATTAAAACCGCTGGCGATCACACGCAACCCTTCAGTTAGTGACCCCGGGAATTACTACTGATAAACACATTGCTATTTCCATCCTCAGACAAAACACACTACTCACGTACATTTATCTGCAACACTCGATCTGTCACGTAGCAAGGCGTGCCTCATTATTATTCGTTTCCATTACGGGTACACATATATGTCCTCTATTATTATTATTGTCTGTGTTATTTAATTCTCTATTTCCCATACTCTGTGGTGCGCATACGCATGCTAGATTTCATTGTCACTATATAAACTTGTACTTAGCATAAGAGTCTGCTGTTCACCTCCAAATAGTAACTACTCTCCTTGACCATTATAATAGATTTTAATGTTTCTGATATGCCACTGTAGTGAATGGAAGTGCTACTTATTCCGAAAGGTGTGTAAGGTATGTGTGACAGTTAACGAATGCTTTAGAGTGTATTGATGTGAGAAACGTCAATATAGAGGGATAATTTTACAAGTAATAGTAGTGACAAATCTGATTAATTTCTGTAATTACTAGATGGGTCAATTCAAGTTACCTGCAAGTGTCCCAAAATGTTGAAAAATACAGTCCCTATAGAAAGGATCGTATGGGAGTCGGACGAATATAGTAGAGTGAGATGAGGGTAAGAACGAGAGAGAACTGTTGTGGTGTAGATGGGTCTGGTCTGCAGGTGTCGAGGTGATATTGACTGAGGAGAAAGAGAGAGTGGCACTATTTGACTTGCTGGTGCCTGGAACCACAGTGATGATTTAAGCAGGTTAAAGATGTGATAAGATCAGAGTTGTGGGTGGAGAAGTTATATACACACACACACACCAGAGATGTCTGTAGAGAAGTTACACACACAAACACATACACACACACACACACACACACACACACACACCAGAGATGTCTGTAGAGAAGCTACACACACAAACACATACCCCAGACTGGAGTTCCTAGATCAGATGATATGGTATGGAGGGTTGATGTCCTCCAACAGCACCCCAGTATATTTATGTAGGCTAGTAGCGTCCCTTGCATGTTGTGATTTTATTTTCTATTCGTGTTTACCTTCGTCATAATTCTTTTCACTCCTTCATATTTTACTTAATGTTAACTCTTCCTCAATCATATTATTTTCTACTTGATAAATAATATTCCAAACAGCATTTTCTACTTCAAAAATTATCTTCAGAACAATAACATCATATGGAAACGTGAAACAATAATTGTCCGCAATTTGTTTAAATTACCATATGTAAAATCGCAGACCATGAAAATTCTACCCCCTCTACAGACACTGAATCGAGGCCTGGGGCCGGATACTCAAAACGGGTCGTAACTTACGACATCGTATCTCATTTGGGACGTCGTATCTCACTTACGACGTCGGATCTTACGAACAATTTAGGATGTCGTATTTCGTGTCGTAAGACAAGATACTCAAAACAAATTTCCGACGTCCTAATCGGTTCCTAACTACTTGCGACTGTCTTTTCCTCTAGGACATCGGAAAATCTTCAGCCAATCAGGTGGCGTCTTTCATGTGGATCCAGCCAATGAAAAGCAAGGAATGCCACAGTGCCAATATGGCCCCCATCAGCTATGTTGTGTAAACATAAAGTGATGCTGGGACGTGAGAAGCGTGTGATGCAGTGACAGCAGTATTATCTCTCTTTTATCGCCTACAGAGAGACTGTCAACAGCAGTAGTAACGTCGCACTAACCAAGGAAAGGAGTGAAATGAGAGTGACAGGTAAGTTCTTAGTAACATCATTGACTATTGACGTTCATAATAACCATTAAATATTAGTTTTTCTATGATATTTATGTACTATATTGCCATTGTGCAGTAAATTGTTTCTTCCATTGTTACTAGTAGGCCTATATAACGGGTTGCCACAATTAAATCCCTGCTGTAGTCTGGTTAGATCAGGTTAATTACCAAAATTTGACTTGGGGAAAAACATATTAGAGAACTGCATTAGCTTAAATATTTGTTGTTGTTCTTGCATTATACATTTAAGTGTGCATCAAAATATTTGTTAACTCATCCTAAATACATTAGGTTAGGTTAGGTATGTAATTAAAGAAATGTTGGGGTACAATATGTAGGCTATTCTAAGTGATCATTAAATACTGTATGATGTAGGATAGTTTTAGGAATTCCATCAACTAATGTAATGTATTGAGAAAGATTGGCAGAATTATACTTCACAATACAGAAAGAAATTAAGCATTCAAGAAGCCCAATACAGTATACTGTACTAGAGTTTGACTACTTAAAGCAATGCTGCAATGATACTACTGTTCATCTTAGCTATGACTGTAATTTAATGGCTTTTACAGGTGGTGGAATACCTGACACAAAGGACTGGAAGCCTACAGAGGAGGCACTACTTGCTCTCAACGAGACAGAGGCTATTGAGGGGCACTCTGGCCCTTTCGAAAGCGAGGACGTCATTGCTGGTAAATTTGACTAAATTTTACGGAGTGCACATTGAGACAATGTTCTCTCACAAAAGATAATGGAAGCTGTAGCGGATTGTCATGCCTTTCTCAGTGACTTTGTATTGTTAGGCCTGTACATTTAAGGTCTAAAATAACTTATAGAGTGCAGGGGAATGCAAGGCTCCAATTCTGTACTGTATTTGTGTCTTTTATACATACAGTATTATGGTTATTATGTGTTGTCTGTTACTACAAAAGCTCAGAGTAAACATGTTGCATTAGTACTGGATATACTGTTGTGTAACAATGCACACATTATTGTTACAGATGAGTCTCTGCCATCGACCTCTGCTGGTAGTGTTGCCAGACCCATACCGTTGACAAGGACACATGATGAGCATGCACCACTACCCAGTAAGTAGATGCATAATTGGTCATGAAGATGTTGCTGAGCTTAGCTGATGTTCATTATAAAATCTTCAGTAGGTTGACGAGATGCAATACATACTGTACTGTATTGAAGATGTTGTTCACCAGTGGTTTTCAAATCTTTTTTCAGCAGATGTTAGGCCAAGTGTGATTATATTTATATATGTTGGGTGACAGTGAAATGTATGTACAGTTTTACCAAAGAAACTGCAATGCAGACAGGAAACTTTGAGGAAGAAGTACTAAGCAAAAAGAAACTTAAAGGAAAAAGGCAGCCCCATGTCTATTGCTCCCACTATGCATCACAGTTCCTTTTTCATACGACGTCGTAAATTTCTTTGAGAATCCGGGCCCTGGGGTCTTTCTGGATGACGGCTATCAAATGAAGATATGAAGCAGACATTAAGCTACAAAAATAAGAAACAACGGAATTAATCAAGAAGCAAAACAGTTACTATTCAGATTACATAGTTCCTTTTATCTATATACGCAGATTCTATCTAATACAAAAGGCATGAAGGAAATAATGCATCTTACTATTTACAAATCGTCATCTGGAGTGTGTGGAAACTTTTCTTTGATTCATGGCCCGGATTCTCAAAGAAATTTACGACGTCGTATCTCATTTGGGACGTCGTAACTTCCCCAGGCGAGTTAGGTCCACATACTCAAAACATTAAGACCTTATACTCAAAACAATTTCGGCACCGTGGGCAGCCATCTTGTGAGGTCTTAAGACACGTAGATTTACGATCCGCGCGACCCTGTCACAAGGGAGTGAAGACCCGAAACACATAGAAAACGTATATATTTTTGTCAATCCTCCTGTGGTTCTCCCCGAGTCCCCGTTGCTGTGTTGGCAAAACACCATCACCCACGTCACGTCTTGTTGTTTGTTGTTGTGGGAGAGCTGAATGAACTGAACACCGAGCGCTAATTTACAAATGTGATGGAACTTAGTGGTTTGCATATGAGAATAGGCGTCGCCTACGGAGGGAAAGAGTGTATAGGGATCCATTGGACCCACTACATGTTAGTGAAGAACACTTACTTCGCTATTATAGATTTCCTCATCAAGAAATCTTAATTAAACTTGTGCCAGGAACTTGCCAATTGACCCATATGTTCGTCGACAAAAGAGGAGATCTCATGCTATACCAACACACACCCAAGTGTTAGTAACTCTACGAGTATTAGCTAACTAGTGGAACCTTTCAAAGTGTGATTGGAGATTCTGTTGGAGTGACTCAAGCAAGTGTGAGTAGAGTGGTGAAATCTGCTGTAGTACATTTGTTGGCTGAGAAGGCAAGAGTAGAAATAAAGATGCCCTCAGGTATTGTGGAAATTGGCAGAGCCTGCAGAGTATTCCATGCAGTGAATGGTTTTCCCTGAGTGATTGGAGCCATTGATGGTACTCATATACCTATCAAGGCTACAAATATAAATTCACAAGTATATATTAATAGGAAAGGCTATCACTCCCTGAATGTGCAGTGTGTTTGCACCAGTGAGAAAATAATTTAGCATTATAGTGTGAGATACCCTGGCAGTACCCACGACTCCTTCATCTGGAATAACAGTCGTCTTCGGGCTCGATATTGTAGATAATTTCTTTACATGAAATAAACTTGGTAAATTTAAATAAATACATTGTTGTTAATTACTACATCTCCTACTTATCCTAATATCACTCAAAACTACATTTTAACCGTAATAAAGACTTTGTGAAAATATAATTCTACAGATTACATTCAATTGTTTATTGTTCAAAAGCAGCACACTATAAAATCAAATACAGTACAGTAATAAAATACTATCACAGCATGACACACCTAAAATATAATCACATTTGAAAACAAAATTAAAGTTAGTGAGAGTTCTGTTAGCATAATCACTGCACAGCTACAATAACACTCGATAACATCTTACCAGTAATAAAGACTTTGTGAAAATATAATTCTGTATTGCATTCAACTGCTTATTGTACAGAAGCAGCAAACTGTTAAATAACCTAATTAGTTTGGCACAGTATCACATTGTTTGGCTAAGTCTGTAAGTTCCTCAAGTGCAGAGGCAATTCTTGGGAGGCTGCCTCTCAACACTTGCAGAATTTCTCCCTGTACTGCCAGCATCTGGTCACTGATACAGGGCTGTGGACTGGCACGGCTGCTGTGAACACGGCTACTGGTGTCATGACTCTCAGATCTACTTGCCCTCATACTTGATGCTGGAGGTGGTGATCTAGAGTAGGCATGGTCAAAAGTCACTGTCTGGGGAATGGTAATGTTTTCTGATGGTTCGTGACTTTGAATATTTTTTAACAGGCCTGAACTCTCAAAGTCAATATGTTCTACAGACATTGTAAAGTGGCGTGTTGGGTCATCTACTCCTGCCACCAAAATCTGTAACAATAAGAAGTGCTGTGTTTATGTAATATGGTTACAATGAAAAAGGAACTGTGATGCATAGTGGGAGCAATAGACATGGGGCTGCCTTTTTCCTTTAAGTTTCTTTTTGCTTAGTACTTCTTCCTCAAAGTTTCCTGTCTGCATTGCAGTTTCTTTGGTAAAACTGTACATACATTTCACTGTCACCCAACATATATAAATATAATCACACTTGGCCTAACATCTGCTGAAAAAAGATTTGAGAACCACTGGTGAACAACATCTTCAATACAGTACAGTATGTATTGCATCTCGTCAACCTACTGAAGATTTTATAATGAACATCAGCTAAGCTCAGCAACATCTTCATGACCAATTATGCATCTACTTACTGGGTAGTGGTGCATGCTCATCATGTGTCCTTGTCAACGGTATGGGTCTGGCAACACTACCAGCAGAGGTCGATGGCAGAGACTCATCTGTAACAATAATGTGTGCATTGTTACACAACAGTATATCCAGTACTAATGCAACATGTTTACTCTGAGCTTTTGTAGTAACAGACAACACATAATAACCATAATACTGTATGTATAAAAGACACAAATACAGTACAGAATTGGAGCCTTGCATTCCCCTGCACTCTATAAGTTATTTTAGACCTTAAATGTACAGGCCTAACAATACAAAGTCACTGAGAAAGGCATGACAATCCCCTACACAGTTCTTCCATTATCTTTTGTGAGAGAACATTGTCTCAATGTGCACTCCGTAAAAATTAGTCAAATTTACCAGCAATGACGTCCTCGCTTTCGAAAGGGCCAGAGTGCCCCTCAATAGCCTATGTCTCGTTGAGAGCAAGTAGTGCCTCCTCTGTAGGCTTCCAGTCCTTTGTGTCAGGTATTCCACCACCTGTAAAAGCCATTAAATTACAGTCATAGCTAAGATGAACAGTAGTATCATTGCAGCATTGATTTAAGTAGTCAAACTCTAGTACAGTATTTTTTTTTTTTTTTTTTTTTTTTTTTTTTTTTTTTTTTTTATATTAACAAAGATGAGGACAAAGGCCACGGGCCCGCTTACCGTCCTCATCTACATAGTACAGTGAGAGAGTGGTCCAAAATCATGTCCAATTTCGTTCGAGATGCCCTGACACATTGCGTTTGAAGGTACATAAGTCGTAGAAAGGTGGAAAGATGGATGAAGGTAGAGTGTTCCAGAGTTGACCAGTTGTGTATATGAAAGACTGAGAGTACCGGTTAACTCTTGCATGAGGGAGTTGGACAGAAAAGGGGTGAGAACGAGAGGCTTGACGAGTGTTGCATGTTCTCCTGAGGGGAGGAAGCATACATTGAGAGAGTTCAGAAGAGCAATGTCCAGTGTAATAGCGATAGAAGAGAGAAAGTGATGCAACACTGCGGCGAAGAGAGAGAGGTTGTAGTGAATCAGTAAGAGGAGGAGAGTTGATGAGACGAAAGGCCTTTGATTCCACCTTGTCCAGTAGTGTTGTGAAGGTGGATCCCCACCACACATGAGAGCCATACTCCATACAGGGGCGGATGAGACCCCTGTACAGAGACAGTAACTGCGTGGGGGTGAAGTATTCACGGAATCTGCGCAGCACACCTAACTTCTTTGAGGCGATTTTAGTCAGAGAGGTAATGTGATCTCTCCAGGAGAGATTATGAGAGAAAGAGACTCCAAGAATATTAAGAGAAGAGGAAAGGTCAAGTTGTGTATCGTTAAAGGAGAGGGGATAGACATCAGGAAGATTAGTACGAGTTGATAGATGAAGGAACTGTGTTTTTGAGGCATTGAAAACAACAAGGTTCTCTCTGCCCCAGTTAGAGATGAGGGAAAGATCAGAAGTCAGGCGTGCTACTGCATCATCACGTGATGTGGAGAGGAGCTGCTGGGATGGACGGTTGTCAAAATGAGTGGAGTAGTGTAGGGTGGAATCATCAGCATAGGAGTGGATAGGGGAAGAGGTACAGTTAAGAAGGTCATTAATGAACAAAAGAAAGAGGGTGGGTGATAGAACAGAACCCTGAGGAACACCACTATTGATAGCCTTGGAAGAAGAACAGTGACCGTCTACAACAGCAGCTATAGAACGGTCAGAAAGGAAATCAGAGATAAAGGTGCAGAGAGAGGGATAGAAACCGAATGAGGGCAGTTTGGAGATTAAAGCTTTGTGCCAGACTCTATCAAAAGCTTTGGATATGTCGAGGGCAACAGTAAAAGTTTCACCAAAGTTCCGAAAGGAGGATGACCATGAATCAGAGAGGAGGGATAGAAGATCGCCAGTAGATCGTCCCTGACGGAAACCATACTGGCGATCGGAAAGAAGGTCATGACAAATAAGGTGCTTATGAATTTTGAGGTTAAGAATAGATTCGAAGACTTTAGATAGACATGAGGTCAGAGCAATAGGGCGATAGTTGGAGGGCTGGGAACGGTCTCCTTTTTTCGGAACAGGTTGGATCAGAGCAAACTTCCAGCAAGAAGGAAAAGTGTTAAATGATAGACATAGACGGAACAGTTTGCCTAGGCAGGGTGTCAGCACGGAAGCACAGTTCTTGAGAACAACAGGAGGAATCCCATCAGGTCCGTACGCCTTCCGAGTGTTAAGGCCAGAGAGGGCAGAAAATACTTCCTTTGAAGAGATTCTAATGGCAGGCATAAGTAAGTCAGAGGGGGGTGGAGTTGGAGGAACAGAGCCGGAATCGTCCAGTGTAGAGTTAGAGGCAAAGGTTTGAGAGAAGAGTTCAGCTTTATCAGTTGAAGAGATGGCAACATTTCCATCAGGAAGGATGAGGGGAGGGAAAGAGGAAGAAGTAAAGTTACTGGAGAGATTTTTGGCTAGTTGCCAGAAAGAACGAGAGGTGGAGGAGTTGGACAGGTCATTGCACTTGGCACGGATGAAGGAATTTTTGGTTAGTCGGAGAACAGATTTGGCGCGATTCCGGGCAGAGATATACAGAGCACGAGATTCATCAGTTTGAAGGCGTCGGTGCCGTCTGAAAGCTACCTCCTTGTTGTGGACAGCAGTAGAACAAGCGTGATTAAACCAAGATTTTCGTGAATTAGTAAGAGGGAAAGAATATGGAATGTATGCCTCCATGCCCGAGATGATCACCTCCGAGATGCATGCCACGAAAGCAACGAAGCAACGAAAGCAACGAAGCCACGAAAGCAAAAATCACTCCATGGGAAATCTTCAAAGTATTGCCTCAGATCATCCCAGCCAGCAGCGCTGTAGTGCCACAGACGCCGCTGGCTGGGAGGGTCCAAAGGTCTTACAGGAGCGATAGGACAGGATACTGAAATAAGATTGTGATCGGAGGAGCCCAAAGGATAGAAAAGTTCAACAGAATAAGCAGAAGGATGAGAGGTTAGGAATAAGTCAAGGATATTGGGCTGATCTCCAAGGTGGTCTGGAATACGGGTAGGGTACTGAATTAACTGCTCTAGGTCGTTGAGGATAGAAAAAGTAAAGGCTTGTTCACCAGGTGGATCAGTGAAGGGAGATGAAAGCCAAAGGCGGTGGTGAACGTTGAAATCTCCTAAAAGGGAGATTTCTGAGAAAGGAGAATGGGATAGAATGTGTTCCACTTTAGAAGTAAGATAGTCGAAGAATTTTGTATAGTCAGTAGAATTAGGAGATAGATATACAGCACAGATGTATTTAGTTTGAGAGTAGCAGGTTAGCCGAAGCCAGATAGTTGAAAAATCAGAAGAGTCAAGTTCGGGAACACGAGAACAAGTGAGGTCGTTGCGTACGTATACGCAACATCCGCCTTTGGCACGAAACTGAGGATAGAGAAAGTAAGAGGAGACAGAGTAGGGGTTGCTGTTAGTTAATGCTGAGATCTGGGTCTCGGTGAGGAAGAGAAGATGAGGTTTAGCGGAGAAGAGGTGGTGTTCAACAGAGGAGAAGTTAGAGGAAAGACCGCGAATGTTGCAAAAGTTGATAAAGAGTGTGTCAGACATTGGTCCAGGGCATCTCGGGGGGTCGTCAACAAATGGTCCAGACTGAGGGGAGTTTATTGACCCATCCCCAGGGGCCTCCGAGGCTTGGTTACTAATTCTATTCATAGTTTTTTTTAAATTTTTGGGGATATCATTTGGACAAAGGGTGTGGTGTGTAGCATGTTTGTATATATTGTGTAAATAGAGAGAGTGATGTCTTTGGGAGTATGTTGGACTACTCTCGGTGTATGTGAGACACGAAAAAGATCAGCAAAGGTGGACAGACAGGTGAAACGGGAGTTCCAACCCTCCCTATCACCAGTCCAGCGTCCACCATAGGAGTACTGCCCTGTTTGGTTGGTGTCTCCAACCTCCTCCTACCATACTCCTACCTCCTAGTATACTGTATTGGTCTTCTTGAATGTTTAATTTCTTTCTGTATTGTGAAGTATAATTCTGCCAATCTTTCTCAATACATTACATTAGTTGATGGAATTCCTAAAACTATCCTACATCATACAGTATTTAATGATCACTTAGAATAGCCTACATATTGTACCCCAACATTTCTTTAATTACATACCTAACCTAACCTAATGTATTTAGGATGAGTTAACAAATATTTTGATGCACACTTAAATGTATAATGCAAGAACAACAACAACTATTTAAGCTAATGCAGTTCTCTAATATGTTTTTCCCCAAGTCAAATTTTGGTAATTAACCTGATCTAACCAAACCTCAGCAGACTACAGCTGGAACTTAACTAGTAACAAAGGAAGAAACAATTTACTGCACAATGGCAATATAGTAAATAAATATCATAGAAAAACTAATATTTAATGATTATTATGAACGTCAATAGTCAATGATGTTACTAAGAACTTACCTGTCACTCTCATTTCACTCCTTTCCTTGGTTAGTGCGACGTTACTACTGCTGTTGACAGTCTCTCTGTAGGCGATAAGAGAGATATAATACTGCTGTCACTGCATCACACGCTTCTCACGTCCCAGCATCACTTTATGTTTACACAACATAGCTGATGGGGGCCATATTGGCACTGTGGCATTCCTTGCTTTTCATTGGCTGGATCCACGTGAAAGACGCCACCTGATTGGCTGAAGATTTTCCGATGTCCTAGAGGAAAAGACAGTCGCAAGTAGTTACGAACCGATTAGGACGTCGGAAATTTGTTTTGAGTATCTTGTCTTACGACACGAAATACGACATCCTAAATTGTTCGTAATATCCGACGTCGTAAGTGAGATACGACGTCCCAAATGAGATACGACGTCGTAAGTTACGACCCGTTTTGAGTATCCGGCCCCATGACTACACCTCTGCGGTTCGAGTCTCGCCCCAACCTTCCTGGAGTGAAGACGTGTTTTGGGCGTTCTCCTTGTGTTGTTGTTTGTATTGTTTTTTGTTTTGTTTTCTGTGTTATTGTTTGTGTGTTGTTGTTTCTGTTGTGTTCTAGGTGTATCTCGTCTTTTTTGTGGTTTGTTTGTTTTGTTGTGGTTCTGTGTGTATGTATGTACAGTCGGCAGCATAAGTTCGCTTCATTTCCACCTGCGTATGTATTAGCTATAGTGATGTTGTAATACAATATTAATGCAGAGAGGACATATATAGGTCTCGTATGGTAAATTACGTATGTTATTGGAATAAAAACTGGTTCAGAATGCAAATATCGGGTCATATTAGCATTATTTAATACATGAGAGGGACGCGAATTTCTGCTGTCGGCTGTACGTGTGTTCATTGTTAGCCTGGCCAGATGGAGAGTGCGGATTCGGATGTGGCCTCCTGCCTGGAAGCTGACTTGACCATGTCGGAAGATGATGAGTCTATTATCGAGGATCACTGGCCTGGGGGGGGATACTCAAAGCTCGCCTTAAGCTACGGCGCCTTACAGCT
>JAWZYT010000164.1:137500-177500 GCA_034508575.1 Petrolisthes manimaculis | reverse complement strand
TATGTTACACAAGTGTTACTGAAAAAATGTAATGGTGATTTTTTTCAGCTGAGGCTAAACTATCATAATAATAATATCCTTCCTGTTTCATCAATTACAGTACTTGGGCTATATTTTGTAACTAATAATGGTGCATTCATATGGTCAGCAACACAATAATCATATTTTTTTCATTAAGTGTTGAGAAGAATATACTCAAAGATTTGTGTGATTGTACCAGATTGTAACCAGAGGAGTGTGCTTTTTTTTATTTTAATCAGTATTATTAATACTGTACAGTATACAATTTGTGTGATTGTACAAAATGTGTGTGCTTTTATAATTTTAATCAGTATTATTAATACTGTATACTTTATCTTGGCAGTTTCAATGGTTGCAACTTCAGCTCCTGTGGCATCTATTTCAGCAGCAGCAGCTGTGCCATCAACATCTATGGCTGAATATATAGATGAGACAGGAGAATCACATATAGTTGATGTGTTAATCTCAATTGATGTTCCTGATGCTGAGGAAGAACTTGCAGTGGAGCATTCATATAGTGCTCAGTCTCCAGCCTTCAAATCTTTCACTCAACCCAGGAGCCGCCCTGCCAGCCGTCCTGCCAGCTGCCCTGATAGCCGTCCTGCCAGCTGCCCTGCCAGCCGTCCTGCCAGCTGCCCTGCCGGCCGTCCTGCCAGCTGCCCTGCCGGCCGTCCTGCCAGCTGCCCTGCCGGCCGTCCTGCCAGCCGCAGCGGCTTTGCCACCCGAAGAAGTGCTGCCAGTGGTAATGAGCAGGAACTTGTAGCAAATATGCTACAAGTTCAGAAAACAATCAGTGACAATGTTGAAAAAATGGAAAACCACTTAGAGGTAATAGCATCATCTGTGGTGTCTATAGCAGCATCCATGCAAGAAATAGCCTCAGCAGTAAAGACAGTTTCCAACTAGGCAACTGGCGGCAGGTGCAGAAAAACTTTATTTATATTTCTGGCAATTTTTATGTTTTGTACCTGTTAAGTTATATCTGTTATGTATGTATTATAATTTTATGTACCATTGTGATTTTCTTTTTTATGTCTTCTGAAGGATTTGTAGTCATATTCTTGTATACAAACTTGGCTATGTTTATGAAAAGTCCACACTCGGGATCGAACCACAGCCTTGCACATTGCTAGTCCATGCCGTTAACCACTATACCACCAACACCACTAAACGGCATGGTCTAGCAATGTGCAAGGCTGTGGTTCGATCCCGAGTGTGGACTTTTCATAGAAATATTTATTTCCACACGTTATTGTGTGCTTTACTGTGTGTGTTGGCTGTGATATTAACGGAGTACAATAATAGTGCAAACATTTAGTCAAGTAAGTTTTGTTAAATAAAATATTTTAGTTAATGCATGTACCTGTATATTTCAATTACCTTACACACATTTCTTGGTGACTGGAAACAAGGCTCGAAAATTAATCCAGTCAGGAAGATGGCCATGTGGATGTTGTGGAAGAGGAGTGGGAACAAACTCAGTGCTGTGTACTGAGTGTAATAAATGGTGTCACCAACGATGCTCTGGTTAGATAATTCTCCGAGGTGTGCGGAACTTTGTATGTCCTAGATGTGTGAGGGAGGGGATGGGTAGTGATAGTGATGGTGATGAAGAGGATGCCGGGTTGATGGTAAATGGAGGCGTGTTAGAGGAAGTGCAACAGTTCTACTACTTGGGAGATGTGTTGGACTGTGAAGGAGTGGAAAGAGCAGTAAGAGCGAGAGTAGCAACTGCATTGGGAAGATGGCGAGAAATGGCCAGTTTATTGGTGAACCGCAGCATAGGGCTGAGGACCAGAGGAAGGACATACGAAGCATGTGTGAGACCTGCTCTTATGTATGGAACAAGAAACATGGGCATTGACAAACAGACTGATGGAGGTTATACACAGCTGTGACCGTAGAATGCTGAGATACATGGCAGAAATAAAGTGGCAAGATGGGAGGTCTAGCAGTGAAGTGGCAGAGATGTGTGGGGTTGAAGACCTTTCTGTTGGGTTGAGGCAGAGAAGACTGAGATGGTTTGGACATGTGAGAAGAGCGGAGGGGTGTGTGTTGAGTGAGAGTCGGGGGCAGGCGACATGTGGGAAGGCCCAAAAAAAGTGGAAAACGTGTGTAATGGAAGATATGAATTTAATGGGAATAGAAGAACATATGGTACAAGATAGACAGATGTGGAGAGCAGTCATCGCCCGTCCAACCCCATCCTAAATGGGAAAATACGGACGTTAAACGAAAATGATGATGATATTTCTTACCCTACAGTATTTCTTGGCAGTATCACACAAATAATCAGTCCTCTCTTTTTCCATTACTCGCTTGACCATCTAACTGAAAACTCATTTACACATGAATTTAATCAAAGAAATTGACAACAACCTCTGTTCTCACAGCATTTCCAGCTGGGCCTATATGTTGTTCATTCCTTGCTGGCTCTGCTTCATCAATTTCCAGCATCTCACCCACAGGTACCCTACGTTTTATACAACGTTTATGGAGCAACATGCACACTACTGCAATTTTTGCACACTTTTGAGGAACATACTGGAGAGACCCACCAGATGAATGAAGGCAACGGAATCTAGATTTCATCACCCCAAAAGTTTGCTCGACTATTACCCCTAGTACGTCTGTGGTTATTGTTGTAGCGTTCTTCTCCTGGAGTGCTGGGATTAGGAAAGGGAGTCAGCAGATACGGCTAACATGGATATCCGCTATCCCCTGAAAAAAGAGAGTATATATATATATATATATATATATATATATATATATATATATATATATATATATATATATATATATATATATATATATATATATATATATATATATATATATATATATATATATATGCAAAATAACCACAGGAGAAATAATAGACAGAATAGTAAGCACTTTCGTATATTACATTCTCAGACATCACTCTGAGGATGTAATATACGAAAGTAAGGTACTTACTGTTCTGTCTATTATTTCTCCTGTGGTTATTTTGCATACACACATCCCACGGTGAAGTGAGGTTTCTGCATGTATATATATATATATATATATATATATATATATATATATATATATATATATATATATATATATATATATATATATATATATATATATATATATATATATATATATATATATATATATATATATATATATATATATATATATATATATATATATATTGGAAACAAGACTCTAACTTAGGGATAGTTTACTTTGAGTTGCAATACTATATTCTTCAATATTGCTTTAAATACTTCACAAGGTTTAATCACTTATTGTTAATATGAAAGTGGAGGGGATACTATCATATTAGGTTGGATAACTGAAAACACAGGTTGACCTGCGTACCAATAATATGGTCTTCATCAGCAGCATGCCAAATCATATATTTTTTATATAGGCTATATAATTTAAAATTTACGATGAAACTAATGTATGGTTACTTACCAATTAAATAGGTGTCCCTAAATTCTCCATCCTCAAATCGAGTCCTCAGATGACAGTTGGACCATATGAATGAGTCATGGGTGCTTCCTGGGTACTTGGCAGTGTAACTGGTGATAATGTTGTCAGCAGTGCACACAACTTGAATGTTTAGGGAATGGAAGTTTTTTCTGTTAACATATACATGTTCATTTTTATTTGGGGCTTTGATTGGTATATGTGTTCCATCTATGGCCCCAATCACTCGTGGAAAGCCACTTATTCTATTGAATAATTGTACTGTTTTGTTAATGTCCACAACACTGTTTGGCATCTTAATCTCATTCCTTGCCTTTTCATATAATACATTAGTTAGCCTATTCGTGTGATAATCCTACTCACACTAGCCTGGGTTAAGAAATATTTTTACAATGTGCCACAACTCCATTTCAAAAATGTTACTATTACCAGTGTTTATATTTCAGTATTACAAACCACTTTTCTATATACCATTTCTTCCGCAAATGCTGTATAACAGTAGTTACCTCTTATAGTTAGGTCCCGGTAGTCTGCCCAAGTTAGGTCCCGGTAGTGTGTCCCAGTCCAGATTAGGTTAGGTTAGGTCCCGGTAGTGTGTCCCAGTCCAGATTAGGTTAGGTTAGGTCCCGGTAGTGTGTCCCAGTCCAGATTAGGTTAGGTTAGGTCCCGGTAGTGTGTCCCAGTCCAGATTAGGTTAGGTTAGGTCCCGGTAGTGTGTCCCAGTCCAGATTAGGTTAGGTTAGGTCCCGGTAGTGTGTCCCAGTCCAGATTAGGTTAGGTTAGGTCCCGGTAGTGTGTCCCAGTCCAAATTAGGTTAGGTTAGGTCCCGGTAGTGTGTCCCAGTCCAGATTAGGTTAGGTTAGGTCCCGGTAGTGTGTCCCAGTCCAGATTAGGTTAGGTGAGGTCTGACTAATTTCTACTGTATATTTTTTCCTGCTTAGGTCCCTGTAGTCTGCCCAGGTTAGGTCCCGGTAGTCTGCCCAGGTTAGGTCCCGGTAGTCTGCCCTGGTTAGGTCCCGGTAGTCATACTAAATCCTTCTAGGAAATATATATTTTTTCCAGTGAAATCCTGTTGTGGCAACTTGTAAAAATTTACCTGGGTTAATCCACACGAGTCCCCAATGACACTCTGGAATGTGTCACTTGCATAAAATCGCAGTGCCAACAGTACTTGGGTGTGTGTTGGCACAGCATGAGACCTCCTCGTTGGCCGACGAATGTGTGGCTCCAATTCCTGGCACAGGGCAAGAATTTCCTGACGAGGGAAGCGGTAGTACATCACTAGATGCTCATCACTCACGTGAAGTGGATCCAACGGATCTCTATACCTTCGTTCTCTTCGCAATCTGCGACCAAACACATATGCTGCCACCAACTCCATCACGGCTCTCCCAAATGTCAATGTTTGTTTACTAACTTTACTTTTGAAAAAGCACGCGATAGGGTTGTGTAAACGATAATTTTCGCCCTATTTCCGAGTCGGCCAGCGTTAAGGCACCCCCTACAGGCGCTTAACTTAAGGCACCGTAACTCAAAGCAATATGGCGGCACTCATGTTTTGAGTATGGGACATTTTGGCTGCTGGGTCAGACGCCGCCTTAAGCTAAGGTACCTTAGGGCTTATGGTGCCGTAAGTGGTTTTGAGTATCCCCCCCCTGAGCTGCCTTCTCACAACCCTCCCCCCCTCTCCTCGGTCACTCCGCAGCTCAGGTTGCAGCCTTCCACCTCCTCAACCTCTACCAAGCAACCTGTTGATGCCTCGTCCGACTCAGATGGTGTGGACTATTTGCCTCCGGCTGCCAAGACTGTGGAGGGTGCTTCAACTGTGCATGACGTACCTTCTCTGCCTCAACCTGGTGTTTTATCTTTGTATACCAACTCCTTGCCCTCGTCCAACCTTCCTGTTTTTGCCCCGAGAAATGCCTATGTCAAGCTATCCTTAACTGGAAACCCATCTACAGACCTAAAGCTGCGTTGGTTGTCTGATGTCAACAGGGCCTTCCAGCTTCAACGTGAACTAGCTGAGGTCAAGATGGCTTCTGTCACTTCCCGGTTTGTCTACATCTCTAGGAAGCGTCAGGACATTATTGATAGAGTCAAGGCTGGTGATTTTTTGTCTCTGTCTCTCATTATTGAAGACTCACCCGAGAGGCCTCGTAAGTTCCCCAGCTACATCCTCACCCGTTTTCCTATTGATGTTGACCCGAAACTTGCCAAGGAATACCCTGGTATGTACTCGGGTTTTCCAAGATGTTTCCCCCATTGGCCGTATTGTTGTTGTCTGGGGTCAACACGATCCACCTCCAAATAAGATTTCCTTTAATTTCCTCCCCTGTCTTCCACCGTGTGAGGTGAAGAAACTTAATAATGACCAGTCTTGGTGCTACAGGTGCTGGGGAGTTGGGCATATCTCCCGGTACTGTTCTGTCAGGCCGAAGTGTGCATGGTGTGCCGAGGAACATGATTCCAAGACGTGTCCTGTCAGGGGTGAACCATCACGTACTGCTGCCTCCACCTCTGAGTCTTCACCTCCTGAGGATACGTCTAGATGGAAGTGTCCACGATGCCTTCAGCCAGGGGTTAGCGTGTGGCATGGATGTACTCGACGTCAGGTCCAGGTTTGTGCATCTACTATTGCTCCTCCTCCACCACCTCCACCACCCAGACTGCACTTCCTACCAGCCCTGCCTCGCCTCCGGACCTGGCCCTCTGCAAGTCTGTTTAGTATCAACTGGTTGACTTTGGTATAAAGGGTAATCTATTACGGTGGATTCGGGGCTACCTCAGTAACAGGACCTTCAGTGTGTTTTTCAGTGGTGCGCTCAGTCCTTTGCGCAGTTTTTATCTTGGTACGCCTCCAGGGGGTGTTCTCAGCCCATTGTTATTTAATATTTTGATGTATTGGCTGCTCACTTCTGTTCCTGACATTCCTGGTACTACAATTACGTGCTATGCTAATGATATATGTGTTCATTCTACCTCACCAAGGGATCTCCAGAGGTTTCTTGACTCCTTCTCTGTGGTCTCCTCTCACTATGGTATTATTGTCTCACCAGATAATAGTAGAATATTCCCCTGCCGCCTTCCTCAAGCTCGGCCAGTGTTCACCATTGGAGGGACTGTCATTCCCATGTGTTCCCAGTACCATTACCTGGATGCGCCAGTCAGTATTTGGCCAATTGTTCCTGCCAGACCTCAAGACTATCCTATTGTCCAGGACTTGTTGGGTCGTCTCCAGCGCCGACTTACACCACTTCAATGGCTCTCTAACAACTCCTTAGGCATCTCCATCCCAGTAGCCAGGACCATCTATATTGCTTTTATCCATTCAGTTGTTGATTACTTCTCCCCTGCTCTAATTCAACTTCCCAGGGCTACTCTTGAAACTTTAGAAAATTTTCAGAATAGAGCAATGAGGATAATTCTCGGCTGTCCAATGTCGACCAGGATAGTGAACATGCAGCGTGAGTTGCGTCTTCCCCCATTAGTGAACTTTTGTTGCTTAAGAAATATAATTACTTAAATATTTTAAACATATGAGCGCCTGTACCATTAGGCAGTGCTGGTGACTCAACTATATAATTATTCACTGCTTACACCCGGTTCCCCCACAGGTGAAGGAGTGATAGCAGTATCTCTGGTAGAGATTTTCTGCTACAAGTAATTGACAACCTACTGCCACACTACTACTAATTAGCTGCATCTCGTATCGTACTGTGTGGCTGAAGCTCACAACATTTCATCATGGATTCTGAGTCTTTTTTAATATTAATGTTCTTACTTGATTTATAATAGAATATTCAATAAACTTCTCAAGAAACCTTGCAGTACTTGCAGTACTTGTTCCAGATATACCAACATTGAACTTCCACCATAATTTAGGACACTGTGATATTTTATTGTGTATGAGATCTGGTGGTTTTTAGCTCCGGCCTAAGCCGAGAGTTCTAGGTTTTATCCGAATTATTGTTCTTGTTCTTGTTCTTGTTCATGTTGTCCTTCTTGGGGCGACCACTTCTTAAAAGGGATTCAACTTACTCACTCACTCACTCACTCTCTTCCTCCCATCCATTTTCTTTTACCGACATTGAATTATTTACTATTATTATTATCATTTTTTTTTCTTCTTGGGGTGACCACTTTTTAAAAGGGGTTCAACCAATATTTAAGAGGTTCAACCGAGAGGGGGTTCAACCGAGGGGTTCACCTTCAATAACAAGAACATGAAGGAAAACCCTTCAAAAGCTCCGGCTCTTAATAATTCAAATGAAATAATAAAATATCCATATGAAAAGGTCTCAAAAATATTAATTATGTTTTATCTGGATTTTCGTATTATTTTTTAGTGTATAGATCATGACACATGATACATAATGGTAGTAATAAGAAAATAACACCACAAACACGGCCAGGCAGGGGAGAATGATGGTAAATATACGTGTTTCTTACGGTACAAATCAGTTTGTTTATAATTTTCTATGTGACAGTTACACGATGATATATTACTACAAGTGTTCATACTATTTTTAGTGTTGTAATCATGCCATACGATACATAATAGTAGTAATACGAGTAAGTAAACAAGGGAATTTCGCGGGCAACTGAACACCCATGCCGCGGTCGAGTCAAACACAGTGGTGATTCGAGCGCAAACATGGTCCACTTCAACTCGCCATATCTCCCTAACTACACATCATACAGCCCTCCAGATGGTACCATTCGATAGAGGAAAGGTTGAAGGTATGTAAGAAATAATATTGAAGTCAGTATACTATATAGTTTAAGAGTGAGAGCAGTGTGAATATAGGGGAAATCGAGGAATTTTGATGCAAGCGGCAGGGTAGAACTGGGAGGCAACTGCCCCCCCTCCCGGATCGCAGGGGTTAAATAACTTTACTAGTTAATCAGCAATATTTTTATGAGCCTTAGAATAGATAATTATTGTGACGACGACGACAATAATAGAAATAATAATAATAATGATAAAATATAATGAATAATAATGATAATGAAAAATAATGATAATGAACAAAAATTGATAATGAGCAATAATAATAATAATAATATATTATATAATTAATAATAACAACAATAATAATATATGATAATAATAATGAAAAATAATAGTAATACTAATAATTTTAAATACTACTACTCCTACTTTTACTATCATTATTACTATTACTACAACTACAGTACTACCAATGATAACATTTACTAATTTTAGTATGCTGTTACTCTTATATAAAGAACATACTATACAAATGTTTATCACAAGATATTACATCCCAATTCGTTATAATAACCACAATAATTTACACAATGTATACACAGAATATGTATAGGGCCTACAGAGCAAATTTCTGATTGTCTATTATCGTTTTTGGTATTGAATGGATAGTGCTCATGTATTATACATCAACAACAGATTGAAAGGAACACCATGTTCGAATCGTGCTAGCGATAAACCTATGCCTCATTGCTGTTGAAGCCCCGACCCTATCAGTGTTACCAGATGAGAGAAGCACTACACCAATGTCACTTATAAGTGACATTGCACTACACCACCTCGGCACAACATTCCCACAACACCACCAACAATGGACCTCACCAGCCTGGCAACTGCCATACCAGACACCTTCAATGCCCCTACACCCATACCACCAATGGACGTCACCATCCCACCTACCTCCACCAGCGCCACATCCTACACCCACTGCCACACTACAGCACTGGCAGAACCCCGACTTCTACATGTACTGTACCATCCGAGTTTCGTGCATGCTGCACGCAAATGCCCCCCCCCCCCCCCCATGTAACTCTGGTTTCACCACAAATCGCCATCCTGTCAGACATTATTCACGATATTCTCGTCGACTCACACACCCACGACCAGCACAGGCAACACCTGAGGGAACTGTGCGACTGCCTGCAGCAGTATGGCCTCAAGATTCACCCCTCCAAGTGATGCCCAACGGCATTACCCCACTACCCCAGAAGGTGGAGGCAGTAAGAGAATTCCTGTTACTCACCACAGTCATAGCTGTCATTGTAACGGACCAGGGCACGTATTGGATCTGAGCTCTATAGTTATATATTAGCTCCTGATTTTTCCAGAACTTGTCCAGTCGAGCTTCAAAATGCTGTACTGAGGAAGCTGTGACCACCGACTCCGGCAAACTGTTCCAATAGTTGACCACTCTACATGGGAATGAATATTTCCTCAGGTCCAGCCTTGATCTTGTCTTGAATAGCTTGAGAGAGTGTCCCCAGCTGGTGTTGTGATGCCGACGTTGTAGTACTCCTTCACTACATTTTTCATCATACCTTCCACTCACAATCTTTAACACTTCTATCATATCTCCTCTTACTCTTCTGTAAGCCAAAGTCGGCAGTCTCAGGGCTCTTAGTCTTTCCTCATATGGCAAATCTTTCAGTTCTGGCACTAACTTAGAAGTTCTCCTTTGTACATTTTCTAAAGTCTCAATATCTTTAACAAGGTGAGGGCACCATACCTGATTGGCATATTCAAAATGTGGTCTTACCAATGTTACAAATAACACTCTGAATATGTCAGTATCCAAGTACACAAATTTTCGCCTAATCAACCCAACAATACTGTTCGCCTTGTTCACTTTTTCAGCCAGATGATCACTGAATTTAAGCTTGTCATCAAATATGACCCCCACATCCTTCTCTGATGTAGTCTTATTCAATTGTTTCTCCATCTTATAGCCTTGGTCTACAATACTTGTTCTTCCAACCTTCATGTATTTACATTTGTCTGGATGAAAACTTAAGAGCCATTTCTTTGACCACAGATACACATCACTGATGTCTTGTTGCAACTTCTTACAATCTTCAACGTCTTTCATTTCTTTAAATATCTTGGTGTCATCTGCATAAAGATACAATTCACTGTTATATGTGACACACTCAGGCAAGTCATTAATAAAAATAACAAATAACAGAGGCCCCAGTACAGACCCCTGGGGCACTCCACTTGTCACATCTTTCCAACTTGACTTTTCACCATTCACAATTACTCTCTGTTGTCTTCCTGATAAAAATATCCTAATCCATTCTTGGTAATTTTTCCCTATTCCATAGCTTTTAATTTTCTCCAGAAGTCTTCTGTGAGCTACCTTATCAAAGGCCTTCATAAAGTCGCAATATATAACGTCGACTGCATTGCCTTCATCCAAAATATCTGTCCATCTATTCAATGTCTTAATGAGCTGCAAAACTGTAGATCTTCCCCTAATGAAACCGAATTGCTTCTTACTAAACAATGCATTTTTGTTCATGTGTGTCATCACAGCATCTCTGATTAGAGTTTTTGAAATCTTGCATATGACACTAGTTAAACTGATTGGTCTATAGTTTTCAGGATCACATTTTGCACCTTTCTTGTAAATTGCCGTGATATTTGCTATACGCCAGTCGTTTGGAAGTTGCTTATTGTGTTAAAAGAATATTCATACAATATCTTTAGAGGCTCCAATAGAACATCTGTTACCTCTTTAATGATCCTTGGGTGTAAATTGTCTGGTCCTGGAGATTTGTGTCTTTTTAGCTTTTGAATAATTTTCCTGATATCATCCTCTTTCACTTCAGAGTGTTGTAGGGTTGGCACAATTTCGCATGGTGCATCTTGGTATTTCTCCTTCAGGCTCATGAACAAAAACACCTGAGAATTGTTCTCCCAGAACTTCTGCCTTTTCTAAATCCCCATTGGTGTTTTATTAATTTGTCACTATTTTTATACAATTCAGAAATTCTTGGCTTGTTTGTTGTTTTTATAACACCCCCATTTTATTATGTATGTTATTTAGGATGTTTTTTTAATGTATAATTACTAACTTCACTCTCCATAAAATACCTGCATTTATTTCTGGTAACTAACTTAGAAAATTATTTGAGTGAGGGATGAAGTCCCGAGAAAGGGACGAGATGTTTTCGTTGGCGGAACAATACTTGTAAGCAATATTAGGAATAATTGTATGCTATGTGGCTGAAGATAAGAGATAATGGATTGAAGTATTAAGATAGGTTAAATAATCATTAGTTGTAACTAAGAAATATATCAGGGAGGAAGGAACACTTAATATAATAGAAAAATGTAGCAGGAGGAACTAGTTTGAGTCAGTGTAGGAGCTGGGACTGGGGGAGGGGCGAGGCGAGAATGAATTGGGGCAAGGATCCACAGTCAGTCTCTCTTCGTCTTCCACTGGGAAAAGGTAACTACTAAAACAGCTGCTACAAAGTGACTTCACGTGTTAATATTGAGGTAAATATTTATTATACATTTGATAGTGATTATTAAGAGTCTCTCTTCGTCTTCCACTGGGAAAAGCCATATAGCACATTCCGGCAAGGCATAAGAATAATACTGGTGTACCTAATGATAATATTTAGAATTTCTGGCATAATTTGAAAATTTAGAAAAGTAGAGTATCACAATTGTTTCGGCCATAGTTTTTTTTTTATAACTATTGTATGTATATGTGGATGTATTTTTTTTTTCTTATTGATGGGGGGGAGTAAGTAAATTGTTTTTTTTTATTATTATCTGTTTGTTTAGTGCTGTTCCCTAGCGAAACTCGGAATTATTCCAGTTCTAGGGGCAGCGGGAGTAGGATTCAGGGAGGGGGGATTGAAGGTTAGGGAGTATATATATATATATTTTTTTTTATGAAAATGAATGTTAATAAATTAAATAATAAGTAGTTGAGTTTTCCGTTACCGTATACATACTAATAGACTGTGTCCATACTTAGACATTTTTGACTTGATTTAAGACATTGATCGAACCCCCGTTAGAGTAATTCTGGGTTGCTTACACACGTGCCTGGGGTTCAAGCTACGTTACCCACCCAGTGTGTGATAACTTGGTTCCTGTGGTCAACCTGTGGTCTGGTGGTGGCAGCGTTACTGACGAGGAACTGGACTTGCCTTTGTATGATTTTTTTTTCTTGGTATTCGCAAGGCAAGTTCAGTCCTCAGTCCTTTTTTTTCCCAGACCAGGTTGATCAAGTATAGGATAGAGTATCATACACTGGTGTGTCATTTTTTTTTATTGTAAAAGGCCGTGTTTGTTTATCCTCCTCCAGTAAAGTAAGGGGGATAAAAATAGCGACGTTACATTGGTGGTAGCTTAAGTGGGATAAATCAGACCCAGAGAAATTGCTTTAACGGAGATCCGTGGAATTGGGTCTGATGTTTAAGGTAGGAATTGTAGGACACAGTCAAGTTCCTCGAGAACTGACGGTTAACGGAGCTCAGGTAGTAGTTTATCGTTTACCAGGTGCCCATACCCAATCATTTTATAGTGATGAAAGACTGCGGAGTGTTAGTAGGTGGAGGCATGATCTCACTATATTGTGGTTGGAAAGTAATGATATAAAGGAAAATACAGGATATAACAATTAGAATGCTAACACGCAGTGCGTGAGAGCGAAAGTCATGGCGGAAGTGTCAGAAATGAGTGAAGTGGTAGTTAACGATACGGATTCAGATGGGGAGGTAAGATTCGAAATGCAGGAATTGAGACTAATAACCGAACAAATGACTAAGATTGCGATGAAGGTACAAGACAGAGACTTGAACCAGCGAATATGTTGTCAGGGGAAGACATACAAATGGCTGAAGTTAATAACAAAACTAAAGTAGAAAAGAAGGAAGAAAGTGAAATATATAATTTAACAAAAATAGTAGAAAAGTTAGCATCGAAGATGGAAACAGATTTATTCTAACCATCATAGACCATTTCTCAAGGTACACCAAGTTTTACCCACTAAAAAGTAAGCATGCCAAGGGAATTGTTGCTAGGCTAACCCAGTTTGTTACAGACTTTGGCGGACCTAGATCGGTGCTGTGTGACAACGCCAAGGAGTTTACTGGCCACGAGATGCGGACCTGGGCAGACCAGCATGGAGTGGAGCTACTTTTCTCCATGCCGTATCATTCACAGGCTAACGGGATGATTGAGAGGATGCACCGGACCCTGAAGACGGTGTTGGCCCAGTTGTGTGAGGGCTATCCACAACGTTGGCCTAACCTGCTGGCTGAGTGTCAAAAAGTGATGAATGCAGCCGTCCACAGCAGTACCAGGGTGACGCCGTATGTAGCATTCTTCGGAAGGCATCCACCACGCAACATCACAGCACCACTACCGACCATCACGTCTGACCACAACGACGCTGGGAGATTAAAACGGCTAATACAAGAAGCCAGTACGGTATCTCTCAGGAGGTATCGGGCATTTGACAATAGGAATAGGAAAAATGAAAAAGTAGAACTAGGAACATTAGTGTGGGTAAAACAGGAAACAATAATACCGGGTACCTGTGCCAAGTTGAACCAGAAATGGAAAGGACCATTTAAGGTGACAGAAGTCATAAGAGATGGTTTGATATATATTTTAGAGGACCCATTTACAGGGAAAACCATCCAAAGGGCTGCAGAAAAAGTCAAACCCTATGTGAGCCACAGTGATATTATAGTACAGTTAGGGGAATTAATTGAAAATAATGAACCAGATGATGATGCTGAGGATATTGTACTTCCTCCACGTCATCGACGTCCTCCAAGAAGATTTCTGGAGGAAATGTAAATTGAGGTAAAAACCAAGGCAGAAAACAGAAATATTTAGAAAAACAGTGAATGAAAATTAATAGAAAATAGGGTAAAAGTGGGAAAGTTACGTTGGATAATGTCATGTTTTACTATAACCTGAAGTCAACACAGGGCAACATTAATGTACGAGCTAGGAACTCAACTCATAGTTATTTTTTTTTATTGTGGGTGTTGGAGGACACTTAGTTTTAATGGGAAGAGAAGGATGGTGGGGAGTGTACACCCTACATTTCCATTGGGCTCTTCCAGAATACAGTCAGAACATTTGTCAAGGCCCCTGTATCACTTACTGCATTCCGGGTTGTCATACCGTGCGGGATCTGAGGTTTGAATGGAGAAGTGAATGAAAATAGGAATGATTGAATTGAATGTAAAAATACTCAGATCTTGTTAGGGACAATCGCGGATGGGTTTAGTGACGGTAGAACCTTATTGAAGTTCTCCCGGGGTTATGGACTTGACAGAGGAGTCTGACTGGGACGAGGTGTCACTGATATCTATTATGTATTATGTATTATGTGTATTGTGTAATGCTAGGTAGAGAAGTTCTTTCCTGCGGGGAAGAAAGGCAGTCTAAGGACTATAAGTAAGGTTGGCAGTTTATCAACACTGACCAACAAATTAGGGGGAATAATGTCTGATGTTGTTCAGTAAGGTATAGCGATAGTGACAAATGGTGTGTATGTTAAGATTAGGGGGGAGGGGAATTGAGTTAGGGAAATATATATAAATTAATTTTCACTGTAAGTTCCAGCTAAGGAAGAGGGGACGTGTGTAACACCCCCATTTTATTATGTATGTTATTTAGGATGTTTTTTTAATGTATAATTACTAACTTCACTCTCCATAAAATACCTTCATTTATTTCTGGTAACTAACTTAGAAAATTATTTGAGTGAGGGATGGAGTCCCGAGAAAGGGACGAGATGTTTTCGTTGGCGGAACAATACTTGTAAGCAATATTAGGAATAATTGTATGCTATGTGGCTGAAGATAAGAGATAATGGATTGAAGTATTAAGAGAAGTTAAATAATCATTAGTTGTAACTAAGAAATATATCAGGGAGGAAGGAACACTTAATATAATAGAAAAATGTAGCAGGAGGAACTAGTTTGAGTCAGTGTAGGAGCTGGGACTGGGGGAGGGGCGAGGCGAGAATGAATTGGGGCAAGGATCCACAGTCAGTCTCTCTTCGTCTTCCACTGGGAAAAGGTAACTACTAAAACAGCTGCTACAAAGTGACTTCACGTGTTAATATTGAGGTAAATATTTATTATACATTTGATAGTGATTATTAAAAGTCTCTCTTCGTCTTCCACTGGGAAAAGCCATATAGCACATTCCGGCAAGGCATAATAATAATACTGGTGTACCTAATGATAATATATAGAATTTCTGGCATAATTTGAAAATTTAGAAAAGTAGAGTATCACAATTGTTTCGGCCATAGTTTTTTTTTATAACTATTGTATGTATATGTGGATGTATTTTTTTTTTTTTTTCTTATTGATGGGGGGGGAGTAAGTAAATTGTGTTTTTTTATTATTATCTGTTTGTTTAGTGCTGTTCCCTAGCGAAACTCGGAATTATTCCAGTTCTAGGGGCAGCGGGAGTAGGATTCAGGGAGGGGGGATTGAAGGTTAGGGAGTATATATATATATATTTTTTTTTATGAAAATGAATGTTAATAAATTAAATAATAAGTAGTTGAGTTTTCCGTTACCGTATACATACTAATAGACTGTGTCCATACTTAGACATTTTTGACTTGATTTAAGACATTGATCGAACCCCCGTTAGAGTAATTCTGGGTTGCTTACACACGTGCCTGGGGTTCAAGCTACGTTACCCACCCAGTGTGTGATAACTTGGTTCCTGTGGTCAACCTGTGGTCTGGTGGTGGCAGCGTTACTGACGAGGAACTGGACTTGCCTTTGTATGATTTTTTTTTCTTGGTATTCGCAAGGCAAGTTCAGTCCTCAGTCCTTTTTTTTTCCCAGACCAGGTTGATCAAGTATAGGATAGAGTATCATACACTGGTGTGTCATTTTTTTTTATTGTAAAAGGCCGTGTTTTTTTATCCTCCTCCAGTAAAGTAAGGGGGATAAAAATAGCGACGTTACATTTTTGACAGCACATATTTCCAAAAAATCTTAGGGTTATCTTGTACATGTTTTTCAACATCCTTTTCTTTAGATTTAACAGCACTACGTGTTTCTTTCCTGATTTGATTGTTCAGCCTTCTATACTCCTCCTCGGTCTTTAAAAATTCATGCTGGTCAACATCTTCACAAGACTTGAGCCTTTTGATGGTCATCCATAGTCTTTGTTTCCTTTTTATTTTACTCCATAATTTCTTATTCATGGGCAATTTCTCATTCGTCCTTTTTCTCTTATTGATGGTAAAATATCTTTGTGGGACACATTTGTCTATGGTACTTTGCATTTTAGTTTTGAATCTATTCCACATCACCTCGATACTAGTAACATCAGATAAGTATTCCATCCAATCAATATCAAGTTCCCTCCTCAACAAGTCATAATCAGCCTTATCATACATATACACCAACTTCTCCTGTGGTTGTACCTTTTCCTGCAAATAGCATGCAATTTTGAGGACAGCATGATCACTTCTTCCCAATGGAATGTCCACAATAACATTTCTTATAATTGTTTCCTCATTCGTGAATAATAAATCCAAGGTAGGCTATTTCTTTCACTGTCTCCTCTAATCCTTGTTATCTCATGCACATGTTGTGACACGGACCTTCTCCACAAACTTGGTTCCCAAATGGTTTACTCCAGTGTTAGTAGTCCAATTCCTCCAATCAATCTGGAGTAAATTAAAATCACCCATAATTAGTTTGTATGGTGCCCTGAGATCATTCACCTCTTGCATAAGGTTCAATAACATTTACTTGAAGCAATCACAAAATTAAAGTTAAAACAAAATGTATTTGGTGACTGGTAGTGGTATCTTAATTAATAATGTTTTGGTGGAATAGATTATTTATGAATAATTTTGTATAATATTGTATAAAAAAAGTTATGCAAATTTAAATGAATATAATATCATATGCTGGTGTTGTTAAAAATAGGGATTGAATATTAACTTTTATTTTATGGCATCATGCAACAAGTGGTAAGGGTGTGCCGTTGAAAAAGAATAAAGTATCGAAGGTCGATCAGCTGATCAGCTTGTCAACAGCAGGAGCTCCTGTTTGTTTGTGTTGTGAATAGTTATGTCTATTAATTGTGAGTATTGTGTGTGTTGCTGTGGTATAATAGTGTTGCTGAGTTTTTATGGTGTCGTGTGACTAAAATAGAGAAGACTGTTTTATGGTGTTGGTGTGACTTATGGTTTTTATATGTGATGAAATGAATTAAGTTAAGCCAGGAATAATTATTATCACCAGACTCTTGTTCCAATTACGGACCTTGTGATTGTATATGTATGGAAATGGGTGGCTTCTGATTCCTCCTGACTATGCCACGAAACGAGCTCCTTCCATATACTGTAACTAAAGTGTACAGTCGCGATCATAATTATGTAATCATCCATATAGGGGTAACTCACGTAAGAGTTTGACAGCTTCCCTCTGTTCCTTAGATGATTTAACTTTCCAATTGTAACACCCCCATTTTATTATGTATGTTATTTAGGATGTTTTTTTTAATTAATGTATAATTACTAACTTCACTCTCCATAAAATACCTGCATTTATTTCTGGTAACTTACTTAGAAAATTAGTTGAGTGAGGGATGGAGTCCCAATAAAAGGACGTGATATTTTCGTTGGCGGAACAATACTTGTAAGCAATATTAGGAATAATTGTATGCTATGTGGCTGAAGATAAGAGATAATGGGTTGGAGTATTAAGGGATGTTAAATAATCATTAGTGTAACTAAAGGAATGTATCAGGGAGGAAGGAACACTTAATATAATAGAAAAATGTAGCAGGAGGAACTAGTTTGTGTCCGTGTAGGAGCTGGGACTGGGGGGGAGAGAGGCGAGAATGAATTGTGGCAAGGATTCACAGTCAGTCTCGTGTCGTCTTCCCTGGAAAAAGGTAACTACTAAAATAGCTGCTACAAAGTGACTTCACGTGTTAATATTGAGGTAAATATTTATTATACATTTGATAGTGATTATTAAGAGTCTCTCTTCGTCTTCCACTGGGAAAAGCCATATAGCACATTCCGGCAAAGCATAATAATAATACTGGTGTACCTACCTAATGATAATATTTATAATTTCTGGCATATTTTGAAAATTTAGAAAAGTAGAGTATCACAATTGTTTCGGCCATAGTTTTTTTTTAACTATTGTATGTATATGTGGATGTATTTTTTTTTTCTTATTGATGGGGGGGAGTAAGTAAATTGTTTTTTTTTATTATTATCTGTTTGTTTAGTGCTGTTCCCTAGCGAAACTCGGAATTATTCCAGTTCTAGGGGCAGCGGGAGTAGGATTCAGGGAGGGGGGATTGAAGGTTAGGGAGTATATATATATATTTTTTTTTTTATGAAAATGAATGTTAATAAATTAAATAATAAGTAGTTGAGTTTTCCGTTACCGTATACATACTAATAGACTGTGTCCATACTTAGACATTTTTGACTTGATTTAAGACATTGATCGAACCCCCGTTAGAGTAATTCTGGGTTGCTTACACACGTGCCTGGGGTTCAAGCTACGTTACCCACCCAGTGTGTGATAACTTGGTTCCTGTGGTCAACCTGTGGTCTGGTGGTGGCAGCGTTACTGACGAGGAACTGGACTTGCCTTTGTATGATTTTTTTCATGGTATTCGCAAGGCAAGTTCAGTCCTCAGTCCTTTTTTTTTCCAGACCGGGTTGATCAAGTATAGGATAGAGTATCATACACTGGTGTGTTATTTTTTTTTTATTGTAAAAGGCCGTGTTTTTTTTATCCTCCTCCAGTAAAGTAAGGGGGATAAAAATAGCGACGTTACACAATAACTAGGTTAAGTACCATCTTTTATATTTACTACAAGCAGCTACACACTACTTAAAACAAAAACATCATAATTATGAACTTGAAAACATTAGAGTGATTAGACAGTAGATTGTTTGAGATACCCATATGTGGATGATTATTATTGACCGTGACTGTATGTGTGTTTCGTGGTAATAATATTAAAGGTGGTTCAGGTTTTGGAGGAGCTTTGGTGCGCCACACTCGTTTTGGTGGATTTAAGTAAGTTACGTAGGTCATAATGTTAATGTTTGTCTGTATGCATGTGCTTCTTTCTGTTATGTGTATGTGTGTGTGTGTGTGTGTGTGTGTGTGGTTGTAGTCATTTATATTCTCATGGGTTCCTCCTACCGCTACATGGAACAATTAATTCATAAAAAAAAATATTTAAAGGACTCCCTATCCTCAAATTTTTTACTACATCACAGGGTCCCTTATTTAATTAAATTTTTGGATCTTCCAAGCCGTAGAGTAACCCATGACAGATAAAGTGCCAATTCCACAGTGGTTTGTTTTGGTTTGTAAGCCCCCTAACAAAAGAAAGTGAACTGGGTATTTGGAATATTTTTACAAGATGCCACAACTCCATTTCGAACATTTTACTATTACCAGTGTTTATATTTCACTATTACAAACAACTTTTCTATATACCATTTATTCTGCAAATGCTGCATAACAGTAGTTACCTCTTATAGTTAGGTCCCTGTAGTCTGCCCAAGTTAGGTCCCGGTAGTGTGTCCCAGTCCAGATTAGGTTAGGTTAGGTCCCGGTAGTGTGTCCCAGTCCAGATTAGGTTAGGTTAGGTCCCGGTAGTGTGTCCCAGTCCAGATTAGGTTAGGTTATGTCCCGGTAGTGTGTCCCAGTCCAGATTAGGTTAGGTTAGGTCCCGGTAGTGTGTCCCAGTCCAGATTAGGTTAGGTTAGGTCCCGGTAGTGTGTCCCAGTCCAGATTAGGTTAGGTTAGGTCCCGGTAGTGTGTCCCAGTCCAGATTAGGTTAGGTTAGGTCCCGGTAGTGTGTCCCAGTCCAGATTAGGTTAGGTTAGGTCCCGGTAGTGTGTCCCAGTCCAGATTAGGTTAGGTTAGGTCCCGGTAGTGTGTCCCAGTCCAGATTAGGTTAGGTTAGGTCAGGTGAGGTCTGACTAATTTCTACTGTATATTTTTTCCTGCTTTGGTCCCGGTAGTCTGCCCAGGTTAGGTCCCGGTAGTCTGCCCAGGTTAGGTCCCGGTAGTCTGCCCCAGTTAGGTCCCGGTAGTCTGCCCCAGTTAGGTCCCGGTAGTCTGCCCAGGTTAGGTCCCGGTAGTCTGCCCCAGTTAGGTCCCGGTAGTCTGCCCCAGTTAGGTCCCGGTAGTCTGCCCAGGTTAGGTCCCGGTAGTCTGCCCCAGTTAGGTCCCGGTAGTCACACTAAATCCTTCTAGGTAATATATTTTTTTCCAGTGAAATCCTGTTGTGGTAAATTGTAAAAATTTACCGGGTATTTAACTAGATTATGGCTGTTTTGTAGCAGTGTTGCCAGATCCAGCTAGGTCCCAGTATTTTCCCCCAGTCAGGTCCTGGTACCTTACCATCATTAGTTCCCGGTAGTTTGCCCAGGTTAGGTCCTGGTATTCTACTGTGGTCTAGAATAGGTTAGGTAAAGTCAGGCTAAGGTAAATTTGGTATATATTGAAAGAATGACCGTTATTGCGTACATTTTTTTTACCTTCATTACCCGCTAATTTAGACCATTCTAAGACTATTTTCTAATATGGTATTTCCTCTGCAAATGCCCCATTTCCAAGATAGGACTTATTCAAATGGAGCTTATTGAAATTAGCCTAACCTAGACTGCATCAGACTACTGGGACCTAACCTGGGCAAACTACCTGGAAATAATCGTGATAAAGTACAATAAATGATTGGGGCTAAATACTGGGACCCAGCCAGATCTGACAACACTGCTGCAAAACGGTAATTCTTTCAATAATACCGTAAATTTTTACATGTTGCCACAATAGAATTTCATAGGAAAAAAAAATAATACCTAGAAGGTTTTAGTGTGATTTGAGTGATGTTGACTTTCGTTTCTTTAGGAAATGCTTCATCCAACAATATTGGGGGAGAGCCAGGGAAATCAGGGTTTTTGGGTTGGGGTAAAACTCATAATACTGTATAGTATTTTTGCCTTTCTAGATTGCACTCAAGTTTCGGCAACAATTGACTCGTGTTTTCCAATTTTCAACAAGCATAAATGTTGACAAATGAAAAACCTGGATCGAGTATCCTTCGTTCTTAACCAGAGCATCGAGATGTTACAGAATTACAAAGACCTTACCTAACCTAACCGGGACCTAACTTTGGCATACTTCGGGACCTAACCTTGACCTACTTCAGAGCCTAATCTACTTCAGGACTAACCTTGGCCTACTTCAGGACCTAACCTTGGCCTACATCAGGACCTAACCTTGGCCTACTTCAGGACCTAACCTTGGCCTACTTCAGGACCTAACCTTGGCCTACTTCAGGACCTAACCTTGGCCTACTTCAGGACCTAACCTTGGCCTACATCAGGACCTAACCTTGGCCTACTTCAGGACCTAATCTTGGCCTACTTCAGGACCTAACCTTGGCCTACATCAGGACCTAACCTTGGCCTACTTCAGGACCTAACCTTGGCCTACTTCAGGACCTAACCTTGGCCTACTTCAGGACCTAACCTTGGCCTACTTCAGGACCTAACCTTGGCCTACTTCAGGACCTAACCTTGGCCTACTTCAGGACCTAACCTTGGCCTACTTCAGGACCTAACCTTGGCCTACTTCAGGACCTAACCTTGGCCTACTTCAGGACCTAACCTTGGCCTACTTCAGGACCTAACCTTGGCCTATTTCAGGACCTAACCTTGGCCTACTTCAGGACCTAACCTTGGCCTACAGATAACCACAGATAACCAGCTGACCTGTGTTGTGGATTCAATGCTGATTGCGGACATATTATTTTGTTTGCAACAGCATTGAAGGATAGAAATCATGAGAGTAGTCATTGTAAAGTGACTACTGGGCTTATAACCCATTTATGATGAAAATGCTACAAAGAAATATTGTAGTACCATACAAGATGAAATAGAACACATCGTAAAAAGAAAAGTGTGAAAAACCTAACTCTTGGACATTGTTGGACTTAGAAAATATACTACACCTAGTATATTTATAAGAGGTAATTAATGTTATAATTCATTTGCGTGGCAAGTGGTATATAGAAAAGTTGTTCGAAATGGTGAAATATAAACACTGGTATTAGTTAAATGATTGAAATCCCGTTGTGGAAACTTATAAAAAAAAATTCTGGCTAATTTCAATTGAATCTTGGAAATGGGGCATTTCCAAATGCCATAAAAGAAAAGCATCTTAAATTGTTATAAATTAGTAAGTAAAAATTGTAATAGAAAACAGCAATATACTAGATAATTACGAAATTATTTGATGACTCCATAACGAAAGAAAGTGAACCGTGTAAATGACTCTTCGAGTTAATTATTTTATTAATTTAATGACCACTATGAAACTATGGTAATAATGGAACTACCTGTCAGATTTTGTGGATATGAAGACTGAGTTTGTTGTTGGATATAATTAAACTGACAAGTGTGGTTGGTTGGGGAGGATTGAAACAAACCAAAGTCGCTGTGGAATCTGTCCATCAACTGGGATTAAGTGTGAGATACCTCTGAGGTGGGAAAGGATGGAGGAAGTGAAGGAGTTTAAGTACCTGGATACAGTTTTGTGTATCATCATATCTTTTCGCACCAAAACCTTACCCATATCAGGGCAGTATCGTTTGCATTCCTTTAGATCTTTGTCGGAATAATGAGGGCCCAGACTGCACTCCTGAAGGATGTGTTCCATTGTCTGAGTTTCTCCACATTGGCAATTGGGGCTGGTGTCAAGTCCCCACTTGTGGAGGTTGGCCTTTATTTTGTGTAAACATGGAATTATGGAAGGAGAAATTAGGGGGAAAGCAATGAGGGGTAGACAGGTCATAGGATCATGGGGGAGGATTATGAAGGGTAGAGGTATGAGTATGGAAGTGACAAGGGAAATAGTATAATCCAGCCAATACTGACATATGCATCAGAGATATGGACATCGAGTAGGGCTCATAAGTCTAGAATAGGTGCAGTAGAAATGAGTTACAGCACTTGAGAGGAGCATGTGGACTTACTAGGTGGGATGGAAAGAGTAATGAGAGATGTGGTATGAGTGAGAAGGCATTTGGTATTGAGTGTGGAGTGGTTGAGAGAGTGAAGCATAATACATTAAGATGGTTTGGACATGTAGAGAGAATGCAAGGTGAAGAGTTTGTAAAGAAGGTGTATGGAAGTGAAGTTGTGGGAAGTGGTGTGAGAGTCAGACCACCAGTAAGATGGCAGAACAGAGTGGAAGAGTATGTAAAGGAGAGAAACGTGAGGAGCAGAGTAGGGATTGACCAAGTAAGGAGGGAGTGTTGGAATGAAAAACTGGAGACACTTCTGCCATGCCCACCCCCTTGGAGGGACTTACCGGAAGGAACGAAGCATCAGAGCTATAGATAGATAGATAGACATGCATCACGGGCCTCGTGTTATGTAGTAACTGGGTTACGGTCGATGAATCTCTTCTATTAGCCGTCAAACACAGCAGCACACATGTTGATACCAGCAAAGAAAAAGAATCAAATGTACGGTACAGTTAGGGAATAAAGTATCTGAATACTATAGTCAACTTCTGGCAACAACTCCAAGAGTAAACACATCAGTGAGAAACTATATACCGGTATGAGTGGAAGGGTACCGGTACCGTAACTTATATTTCACAGTCTGTGATTGGTCGATGATTTCTTGTACAATATTTGTCCCGGCAGGGGGAGGGTCCCCTTTATAGTACCGTATGCTGAAAGTGAAAATGCCTTTATGAATTTTAAAAGGGATCTATGCATTTTTGCCTGGACATGATATAAATTTTATACTGTACAGTACTGTACTGTATATCCCGCGACACCTCTACTGACACGCATGGAACCAATTGGGTTCCATATAGAGACTATAAGAGACCTTGCATGGAGCTTTGATGAACAGGTTTATTAGACTGCTAATCTTCCTTCCAAACCCCATAATTATTGAAATAGGGGTGGAGACAATAGATGGATGGATACCTTCAAAATCTATCACATCAAACTACATTATTACAATTGTGACTTATCAATCCTTTGTTAAAATGTTATCTGTAGGCTATATGCTAAATTTAAGAAATAATACAATGTTGGTAAATCTGGAGCAACTGATTCCTCAAAACTATATGAAACAACAGGACACCATTTGTATTGTTCGTCTGGTGCTGTTTTCTGGCATACTTTGGAGGAACGAAAACACTCCAATGTACCAAAAGTATATTATCCCCTTAATCATCTGGGGAATTTTGTATTGATTATGATTTTTCATTTTGCAGCCGAGGCCTGAGAAACGAGAGTGGAGTTAGAAGCAGCAATGATGGAAGGAGTGGTAAGCATTATAGTGGAATAAAGGGTCGTGGTGGTACTGGTACAATGACTCTACAGTCATCCCTCCGCTATCGCGACTAATTGGTACCGTAAGTAGCACGTGATAGCGGAATTCGCGATAGCGGAATTTAACCCTTAACGTCCGGACCGCGGTCATAGACGGCCCCAGGAAGCACCCGGGTGGTGTCTTACACCCGTGACATGTGGTGACCGGACGGGATGAAGCACCGCTATTGCCAATGTCGGCATTTGCGAGCCCAATTTGGCGGGTTTTTTTTTGACTTGGCTATACTTCACCACCATCCCTACAAATCACCATCGTCAGTCAGTGTGTTACTGACTGTAAACATGGATGGATGTGGATTAGATTTCTCGTGCGTGTCCGATTCTGTGGTGCGCCATGCTTACTTACAACACTGACTGCCACCCGCGCGGGCCACGTTCAGTTGTCGTCAGAGCCACTCCACCTAAGCGAACGCAGCCGCGCTCACACGAGAAAGTACCCTTCATTCCTCACTTACTTTCTCGGCAACGGAGAGTCGTAGAGAGCTGGGGTTGGTTTTATTGGAAAGAGGAAGAGTTGATGGTGCTAACAAGACCAAATTTAAGTTGTTCAGTATCGTAGTTTAGACGTACAGAGTAAGTGGAATAGAGCGATTTTGGAAAAATCGGCCAAAAGCGCCCGGCCAGGCAGTAGGGAAAGTAAGACTAGCCCTGGACTGACAAAATGGCTATCCATAGTTATCCCGTCGCGGAGGGGTTAATAACTAATGGGAATAATTGAAATTGGTTCCCAGTCACTCATATTTCAAGATTTTTCCTCCCTAAACATGCTTTTGTTTACTAATATTTCTTTGCATATAATGAAAACTAAAGTAGATTAGTAAGAAAATAACATTTTTAACCTAATACAGTGGACGCCACAAGTACAGTAAGCGTGTTGAGTGTTGTGGTTAGGTGGTGTGTAAATGGATATGCCTCACTCACCTTAGGAACTAAAGATTAATGATGAAAATTGGGATAGGTTCTTATGTCTCTCCAAAGTGATGTTTTTTTTTTACTATGAGACCTCAAACACGATGGCAATTCATTAAACATAACAAAACGTGTTCACATGTGGAGAGTCGGGCGCCCAAGTCCCGAGAGCACGTGCCAGAGTAGGATGTCTCACTCACTGTAGAATTACCTACCAAAATATTAACTTAAAATCATTTTCAAAACGATTGCATCCATATAAAATGGGTGGCGAAAATAAGTGAAGCATATCCAATGAGTTTGTATACAAAACGAGCGAAATGATAATGAACATGTTAGGAAATTATATCACTCGTTTGTGGTGTGTGTGTGTGTGTGTTGCCACCACTTCTCCCATGCTCCTCCCCCCCCCCCCTACCCTCAGTATCTCCATTCCCCCTAGCCCAAGGTCATGGGAATATAGGCCTAGCCTGCCTTGTCACCGTGTGTGTGACTCTCGTGTTTAGTAATTACGAGTTAAACACTTGCTTCAACACTCAGTCATGCCAGGTGGTGCATTTACAAAATGGAAAGCCATATCCTTCCATATAAAGAAGGAAGTTATTTCGGTATTTCTTGGACAGAAAAATAAGGAAACACTAATAACGTATGATTAATAAAATGTAAACATACGATATCACGCTATCTCTCCCCTTCCCCCTACCACCTCCACTACCACCACGCATGCCATCGATGCCGACGACTCATTTCAGTCATGAGTCGTCATAATACAAATTGTTATATGCATTTAATATGTTTAATACGAATTGTAATATACATCCCTATAGGAACAACGTCTTATATCGACGTATTGGACATTCTATACCAGACAGAGGTGTAATTAGGCACAGATGAAAAAGCTTTATCTCCACACATTGTATCACTAGTTAACTCTCTTGTGTTAAACAAAGATAGGGTTGATAAGCAGGGCTAGTTATAAACCCACACAGTCTTCATCTTTACTACTGTAACACCATGTCATGGTAAACATGGCTGTCAGTCCAGTGTGCTTGGCCAATTGCACCGCCAAATTTGAATGTTACGTGCGCGATAGTCCGCATACGGATGCGCTATAGCGGATGAAGGTGAACTTTTCACACATGCGCGATAGTTACGAAACGCGAAAGTGGAACCCGCGATAGCGGAGGGATGACTGTATTTACACACACCCAAATACACACACACTATTAGTGCATTTGGATTGCTATAGAACCTACCCTCTAGTACAGTACAGTATTGGCTAGGCTAGAGAGGATTTTTCTGAGACGATCATCAGAAGTAAAAATTTAAATCTACTATAAATTTTTGTTACAGGTGCAGCAGTTGGTATGTGAGGTGAAGACAGCACGTAACCTACATTGGAATTATCGACATTTAAAATCAATACCAGAAGAAGTAGTGAATGAAGGACATCACATTGAAAACATTAACCTCAAGTATAATCAGTTAACTCATTTGATAAAACTTCAATTATTATAAGGTTAGAGAATACTCAGTGCATTAGGTTAGGTTTGGGTTAAGTTAAGTTGGGCCAGTCAGAAATTCGAATCTCGATCCACAAGTTAAAATATTAGAAACATTCATATCTTTTATTCTAAGGATAGGAATGTTTCGAATTTTTTAACTTGTAGATCAGGATTCGAATTTCTGACTGGCCCAACATTAGCAACCCGTGGGGAGAAACACGGGTGTGGAGCCAACTGTACATCGGAGTGCCTTGATTCCTCCAAAGTATGCCAGGAAACAAACAAAACCTGATGGACAAAAATACTGGTGTCCTTATTACCGTATATCCTCACTTTCATTGTTAAAATACCCACACAAAAAAAAAATAAAAAAAAAATATTGTTTTTATTTATATATTTATTTTTGAGCTGAGAATTTCAGAAGCTTTCAAGGAACAAAAATGTATATCAAGGATTCACTGTTTATTTTTTCTTATTTTATTATTTTCTAGCCTGAGAATTTTGGATACTTGTCAAAAATTATATTGAAGATATTTTGTTATTTTTTTCAATTTGTCACAAAATTATATCAAGGGTTTACTATGATTTTTATATAATTCCATCCAAAAAATTTGGTAACTTGTCAAAAAAAAAAAAAATGAAGTTTCACTGTTTGTTTTCTTATTAGTTTTTCAACCTGAAATCTTTTGTAACTTAGAATGACAAAAATATTGAAGAGTTATTTTTATATATTCAACTTGCCATTAATATATGCCGTATTTGCTATGTATATTATTTTTATTCTTATATATATTTTAAAATCTTTTCCAGCCTGATAATTTTGGTGAACTGAGATGCCTTACAACTTGTCACCTCAACAATAATGACCTCACCTCACTACCAGAGTCCATGTGTGTGTGTGTGTGTTATATTTCAGTATATAATATCAGTACAGTAATGCCTCGTTTGCCATTAGTGTTTTGTTGTATGCTCTGTTGTTATGGGTGTTTGCGCAATATTAAAGATTGTTTGTGGTGCATACGAGGATATGGTACCGGTACGATGGCTCTGTTGTTTGTCTGTATTATACTGGTAGCGTTTGTAATAAATCTGTGTACAGTAAACCCTTATTATGGGTGTGTTATGTACAAAGAGGGTTTACTGTACAGTTTCATTATAAACAATTCAATTTAGTGCTGTTTATTACATATATCCTTTTTAACACCGGGTCAGTAAATCACTTGGTGTGTATGATAATAAATGTCATAAGCCTGGGAACACATTTGATGGTTTACGATGAGTGTAAAATGAAGTGGTGGATACTATCTATCTATCTATCTATCTATAGCTCTGACGCCTCGTTCCCTCCGGGAACTCCCTCCAAGGGTGTGGCCACGGCAGAAGTGTCTCCAGTTTTCCCTGTTCCAACACTCCCTCCTTACTTGTTCAAACCCTACTCTGTCCCTCATGTTACTCTCCTTTACATACTCTTCCACTCTGTTCTGCCATCTTACTGGTGGTCTGCCTCTCACACCACATCCCACAACTTCACTTCCATACACCTTCTTTACAAACTCTTCACCTTGCATTCTCTCTACATGTCCAAACCATCTTAATGTATTACGCTTCACTCTCTCAACCACTCCACACTCAATACCAAATGCCTTCTCACTCATACCACATCTCTCGTACACACTCTCATTACTTTCTCCATCCCACCTAGGCACCCCACATGCTCCTCTCAAATAGCTCATTTCCACAGCACCTATCCGAGACTGATGAGCCTCAGTGTTGGCAGGATTATACTGTTCCTCAGTCCCCTCTTCACCTCCATACTCATACTCCTTAAGTACCCAGGTACTTAAACTCCTTCACTTCCTCCATCCTCTCACCTCTCAGAGTTATCTCACACTTCGTCCCAGTTGGTACTTCCACTCTGTAAGGTGTAGCAAATTCAATCACTTCAGTTCCTGCTCTCTCAAACACCATCACTTTACTTTTACCAACATTCACCTTTAGTTTCCTTCGTTTACACACAGACTGAAATTCATCTACCACTCTCTGTAACTCCCTTTCACTCTCAGCCATCAACACAGTGTCAACACAGTGTTATCCACAGTGGTGGATACAAGTATTTATTTATTGTGTACCCAGGGTCAATGTCCTAATGTTTTCCATCTTTTCTACAGGTCAGCTGAGTTGCCTTCAGTCTCTAGATGTGGGTAATAACAAACTCAAAACACTGCCCCTCTCCCTGGGCAGGCTACTCTCTCTTCGATACCTCATGGCTGTTAATAATCATCTCTCTGCCTTCCCACGTGGTAAATAATAATTGTGTACTCTATGTTGTGTGTGATTGTAATGGAAGAAGATGTGCTAGGCCAGACTGTGTTTGCTGTCCCACCTCACTATCACCTTCTCCCTGTCCCTTCTTTCCCTCTATTTCCTTTGTGCTTGCTGTCCCTCATCTTTGTCTCCTCCTCGCATGGTACAAGGGGCGGGGTAGGGCGGTGTAATAATTCAGAAGCACATCACTATGCAGAGGGACAAACAAACACGTCAAATACAGAGGAAGAAAGAGTAGGCTAAGGGGGGAAGGAAGGAGATTCAGGTGAGGGACTGATAATCTACTGTCCTGGGCCCTGGGTATTCCTATTCCGACAGAGCAGATGTGGTTGACTATAGACACATTGCCATTGAGGGAGTAGATGTCGTAGTAGTATGTACTGTTGTAAGGGGGAATAATGAATAATATTACATATTTTGCATGAGTATGTGTAAATTTATGCATGTTTTAGGCACAAACCACCACTTCTGGTAATGTGTTCCATTGATTTATTACTCTATTTGGAACGTTATATTTCGGTACATCTTTGTCTCCTCTTCCTTTAATTATTTTTTTCTTGCTGTGGCCTCTCATTGTAAGTACAGTATTCCTTGTTGACATGTGTATGAGTGTGTACCAGCAGCTTACGATTCTGTATATGAAAAACTGAGAATACAGGTTAACCTTTGCATTAGGGAATTGGACAATGAAACAAGATTTTGATTTCAGTAATGGTTTGTTTTACATTGATGTTTTTATGGGAGTGTATTGTACTGTTTGTAGTGTATGTGTGTAGAGTAAACACTCTTTGTACATTACACAAACATAAACCCAGTGGTGAATAATGAGGGTTTACTGTACACATGCATAGAAAACAGTATAATACACACCCATAACAACAGTCGTGGTATGTGTGTATATAGGAGTTGACTTTGGCCTAGGTAAAGGGCTTCATGGAACCATGTCCAGAGTTGAAACATATAAAAAAAATAAAAAATAAAAGAAATCGACAAAAACTGAGGAATTACCGTATGCATCCTTATGAATCCCCAGAACTGTGTCATTCGAAGACTCTGTCCCTCCTAATGCTGAGTGGAAATCACATTAAGCAGCTGCCAGATGACATGGGGGAACTGCCCAGGACCCTTGCCAGTCTACCAGTACTTCTTAGAATATCATGTTGTTCTAACCCTCTTGTCTGCCTCCCACTCACACCCTTTTCTAGTCAACCAAGGTTAGTTGGATTTTTTTTTATTTGCACTTTTTTTATGTTTTGTTTTATTATTATATGGTATATATTTTTTTGGTGTATCTTCGGTTTTAATATATTTTTGTAGTACAGTCACGAGGACTAATAAGTATACAGGTTTGGTTGAAGCTTTGCACCAACAAACTACTTCCAATGGAGATCTTATTGTGCATTCTTTACTGTCTCTAGGTGTTTGAAGCACTCGTGACTGTACATGGTCATTTTTCCACTTTCTCTCCCATTTAGTTTTGTGGTTATTTATTTCAAGATTCTCTACTCTTGGTTTTCAGAATATTTGTAGACAACTGTCCTGAATTGAATTACCTCACTCTCCACCAATGCTTACAACATTCAAATGACTTTTGGGAACCACTACAGATACAGGCTTATGGGTAAGTGTATACATTTTATGATAATGTAGGCAGTTCTTTAAGGGTATTGGCGCCCCTTTGTACCCAAAACAATCTCTTTCTTTGCTTCCACTGTCCCTCCTGTCCTCTCAATACTTTCTTCCTCTCTTCCACTGTCCCTCCTTTTCTTCTTGTTTCCTCACATTTCTCTTCCACTGTCCCTCCTTTTCTTTTTATTTCCTCTCATTTCTCCTCTGTCCCTGATTTCCTTTTTTCTTCATACCCAAGAAAACCATTTTCTCCCTTCCTCTGTCCCTCTTTTTCTTCTATTGTCCTTCATACCTAAGCCAATACATTTATTGTCTTTCTCTGTCCCTTCTTTCCTATATTTTGCTGTTCTTCCATTCCTTTCTTTCTCTGTCCCTCCTCTGTCTTCCTTCTTTGCCTTTTCATTCTTTACTCATTCATTCATTCATTTACTCATTCATTGTTCGTTTACATATTCGTCATTCATTTACTCATTCACTCGTGTAATCATTCATTATTAGTTTACTAGTTTCTCATTTGTTGCTACTGTAGTTAATGGTGTGTGTATGTGTGTGGGAATAATGGGACAGGCTTGGAGTGGGTAGAAAGCCTGTACTCTATTCCCGCACCCCCCAAGCCTGTTCCCCTACTCCCACACCCCCTGCACCCCCCAAGCCTGTTCCCCTATTCCCTCACCCCCTTAACTTAATCATTATTTTGTTGTCCCTCACAGATGCTTCCATAACCTAAGACTTGACAACAATAACAACACAGTCTACATTACTACCACTGCCTCACCAACAAATCATAATACCACTTACAACACCACCAACAACACATTGCTCATTCCTTCACACATACAAACAGTGACTAGTGGAGTAGCGCTAACCACATGCATCACATCTCTGAAGGAACTGTGTTTGAGATTTCTGTGGACGACCGAACGCCAATACAGGAACGACAATAATGTAGGTAAAAATAAGGACCCAAATAAGTCTAACCTCAGACCAGAATTATTACCTAAAACGTTATGTGAAATGCTGAGATATGGAAAGTGTAATAACATCAAGTGATCATCATCATCATCAGGGTCAATATTTACTCATGTCAGCATTGTTGTGGTAAAGGTGAGTGTGTCTACCAGAGTGTTAAATGAAAGTCACAATGTTCCACTGGTGTTGTTCTTCTGTTGTGATTCCTGCAGTAAAAAGTACATTGATTACCTTGACATGGACCAGCAAGCATTTTCACTCTGGATTCGAGATAAGCTCAGGAATAATTGCTTGCTTGTCGAATACTAATACCTGTTTGTGTGTGTATGTGTGTGTGTGTGTTTTTTTTTTTTATCTGGCGAAAATGCACCAGCTACCTTATATACTAATTTCTTGTGTTTTTTGTTGAATGTAATTAGATGCAGTGCAGTACAGTAATGCCTTTCTTTGCACTGTTGGTGTTATGGGTGTGTATTGTACTGTTTGTAATGAATGTGTGTACAGCAAACCTTCATTATCTACAGAGTGTACTGGGTGTGTATTATACAATGAGGGTTTACTGTACATATATTCATTACAAACAGTGCAATACATACCCATAATACCAGTGAAAGATAAGGACATACTGTAGTATTTATTATTATTATTGTATTGAATTTAATATGAACCAAAATGTCAAATGTGTACACATGTATAACCATATTAGATAATCAAACATGTAAATATATAGGACTTTATAATTACAGTACAGTATTGTATATTTTCTTGAGGCTATCAAAAAAGTATATTGTAGTTGCAATATGTAGTCTGATCTTCCCATATTTTTTACATAAAATCTTTCTACCACTCCCATACTCGTCTTAGTATCAAATAATCCTTCTGGTTTTGGTGCTTGGGGTAGTATACAAGAAAGTCTGTGGTGTATAAACCTTCCCTCCTCCTCCTTCCTTATCTCCTTCCTTTTTATAACTACCCCATTCCACCTTCCCTCCTTATTTCTTTCCTGCTTGCTGTCACACCTATCTATCCCCTTTCTCTGGCGCTATATGACCTCGCCGTTGCGGCCCCTAATATCAATCCACCATCATCATCATCTGTGGTGTATACAATCGCTCGGTACCAATATGACGTCTCCATTGACAAACAACAGAGCCATCGTATCGGTACTACGCCAATGTCAACACCACAGATGTTCTTGCATATGGTCCTTGGTCTCATCATAATAATCAAATCACAGCTTTTAGTTAGAGTATAATAGAATCCACCTTGTTTTTTATGTAGAAAACAGGAACAGTAGAGTACATAATAAAAGTAACAATCTTTATTACAACTGTACATACATACCATTATTAATCTTACAATTGATATGTTATTCAATTACAATAATACTACGTAAGAATTTTTTTTTTCTCACAAATTTGCAACCAAATACAAAGTGATATACTGTTCTGTACAATACACGGTAATATTCAACATTTCATTACAGTTATAAACATTAAACAGTATCAAAGGACAGTACTCAATAACAAACAAACTCAAAACAAAATAAAACGAAAAAACAAGCAAACAAACTGAACTTTAATTGGAGATTGTCTTGATGGTAAATTCGAAGTTTAGTAATTGTCCAAACTATGACATGAAACAACAGATCCCTTATTAATAATTTTGAAGTGCCTTGTTTGTTGGCATAGTTTGGAGGAATCACAGACCTTCCAATTCACCAATAAATGAATCAATCTCTCCTTAACTTTAAACTCTTGACTTAGTGTTTTCATTCCTCTGAAGACAGAAGCCAGGGTCTGTCAGTCCAAAAGTTATTACTGATCAAGTCAACATGTTGTACAATCACCTAAGTGTTGGATTCACACACTGTGAGTTGTGTTGGATTCTTACAGGTCATTACAGTTCCTTTCTTATACACATCATCTTTATCATCATCGTAGTCATAATTAAAGTGAGTCAAGAGGATGGAGCGTTTATTTTCAGATATTGTTCCACACAGTGTTTGTTCTGCTTCCCTTGGAGACAATCCACCTCTCTGAACTAACTTCCAAAAACATGTATTATACAAGTTATTAATGTGACAGTCTGTTTGTCGCCAGCTGAGGTAATCATGTAAACATTTGTTGTTTGGATACAAGACAATTCTGGCATCAAATGTTGGACAGTATTGTAGTGGTACATCTGCAAACACTAGTTGCCAATCCTTTACATACTTTCCAGTAAATAAACTCACAATTCTTGTCATTATTGTATTTTCTTTCCGGTCCAACATCTTGGAATCTTTTCTGATAATGAAAGAATATTCATCACTTTGACCATATGATATAATGATGTCTGGAAAATTACTCATTACAAGAAGTGCTGCTCTATTCATTAATTCTATAGATCTTATATCATTGGGTTTCTTAAAATTATGTTTTTCTGTAAACTTGTGGAAGCCTTTTCCATCAATCCTTACAACAATCCACGTTTCTGGTAACAGGGCCACATTTTTTTCAAATATTTTCACATAACAATTATCTTTTGAATTATTCTTGGTAGGTTGTTGAAGAACAAACTGTTCAGTCCAAAATTTGTTCTTTATAAATTCAGTTTGTAAAGTTGTAACTTGACTTTGTTTTCTTTGAATTATGGAACCGTGTGGAGTTTTTATTTCAACATTAACCTTTTCTCGAAGGATAATTGTACCCTTCTTAAATATTTCATCTTTATTATTATAATTGATATTGCATTGTGTAAACAGAATTTCATTTTGCTCTCCTTGAGTTGTTCCCTTTAGAGTGTTGGCAGTCTCTTTGGGTGAAATTCCTTTGTTAATGAGAGCACTACGACAAGTTGAATAAAGGTTCTGTTTGTGACACACACTTTGTCTTTGTGTCAAGTAATCTCTCAAATTCTGATCTAGTGGAAACAAATGTATTATACCTTCGAACACAGGCAAGAAAGTTAAAGTCACAGATTCAAAGTAACCACACCACTTATTAACAAAACATGAAGTGATAAGACTGCATATATTAGTTAACAGCTTGGGTGCTCTCCTACGATACAGTGTTGTATTTTTAGCAAACACAAAACTGAACTCGCAAAAAAACCCGTAACCTAACACAAGCTCTTTGAAATCTTGCATTACCGACACAGCTGATGCTTCCATGAGTTGGGAGAAGCGCACATCATTGGGTTGTCTAAAACTGTACACCTGAGAGAGCAAGTCTATATTGTGACATCGTACAGTGACCACAATCCAGTTACCAGGGTCAAGTACTCCTGTTGTTTCAAAGGCCTTGACGTATTCAAACCTGCTGTTGGCCATCTTGAAGGCAGGTATAGTTGGTATTGGTAATTAGGGTTGTGTATTGTCCGATAGTACAGTTGAACTGGGTGGACTATTTTGAAGGTATATTTCAAAATAGTTGAACTATTTTGTAGTATACCTTCCTTTGATACTAATAACATGCTAAGGTAAACAATTTATAGTCAACCTGGAATATTTCTCATTAACTAACCTAACTAACCAACAGCAATAAGTTGATGGTAGTGATAATGTGTTGGGTTGTGAAGATAAGTTGATGGGTGCAGATGTATGGTGAGTAATGAAGGTGTGTGGTGTATGAGTAGTGAAGAGGTGTGTTATATATATATGCTATGTATAGTGTAAGTGTGTAGGCTAGTGGACAGAAAAGATGCGTTATAGTGATGTGTTGTGGATAGAGAAGATGTCTTGGGTAGTGAGAATGTGTCAGGTAGTGAAGATGTGTTATGGGCAGTGCAGATGTGTGTTATAGTGAAGATATGTGTTGGGTAGTAATGATGTGTTGTGGATAGTAAGGAAGTGTCAAGTAGTGAAAATGTGATGTGGGTAGTGAAGATGTATCAGGTACGGTAGTGAGGATGTATCATAGGTTGTAAAGATGTATGAAGGATAGTGAACATGTGTCATGAATAATGAAGATGCTTAGTGGACAGTAAAGATATGTGTCAGGCAGTGAAGATATATTGGCTTTGGATAGTGAAGATATATAGATGGTGGGTAGTGAAGATGCGTTATGGATAGTATAAGTTTATTATTGTGAAGATGTATTGGTGGTTGGTAGCAAAGATATGTCATGGGCAGTGAAGATGTATTGGTTATGGGTAGTGAAGATGTGTTGATGAATAGTGAAGATGTGTCGGTGAAAATCTGTGTTGGGTTGTAAGGATGCATGTTAGTTATCAAAGATGTTTGTTATGTACAATTGCCTTAACCCCTAGAGACCGGGTAGAGGTGATGGTCACTCTCTTGGGTGTGCCTGGGTAGGGGGATAAGCAACTCCCAAGGGGTGACCGGTCAGGGGGGATGCACCGCTATTGCCAAATTCGACATTTGCGAGCCAAATTTGGCGGGTTTTTTTGGACTTGGCTATACATGTATTATTATTATTATTATTATTATTATTATTACTACTACTACTACTACTATCATTACAGGGTTGGGTTACTATTCCTGGTACTACTACTATCAGCCTGTGGGGGAATATTCCGCTACTACTACTACCGCCAGTGGTCCAACACACACGCGCACGCACACACGGGGGCGGCGCTACCCCCTACTACCCACGCCCCCCCCCCCCCCGACCAGGTGAGGAATTATTATTATTATTATTATTATCAATGTATATTAAAAATTGCAACTTTCAAAACTTCAAAAATGCTAATTTATGCAAATTTATACAATTTTTAACGATTTTACTATAAATGTTTCATCTTCACTACTCCCCAGAGATACAAGAGACATTGCCCTTTATATTTGGCAGAGAGGTAGGTAGGTAAGATGTGGGTGGTAGGTAGGTAAAATGTGGGTGGTAGGTAGGTAAGATGTGGGTGGGTGGGTGGTAATTAAGATGTGGGTGGAAGGTAGGTAGGTAAGATGTGGGTGGTAGGTAGGTAGTGAAGATGTCAATAATTATATGGGTGGGTGGTAGGTAGGTAGGTAGGTAAGATGTGGGTGGTAGGTAGGTAGTGAAGATGTCAATAATTATATGGGTGGGTGGTAATTAAGATGTGGGTGGAAGGTAGGTAGGTAAGATGTGGGTGGTAGGTAGGTAGTGAAGATGTCAATAATTATATGGGTGGGAGGTAGTTAAGATGTGGGTGGTAGGTAGGTAGGTAGGTAAGATGTGGGTGGTAGGTAGGTAGTGAAGATGTCAATAATTATATGGGTGGGTGGTAGTTAAGATGTGGGTGGTAGGTAGGTAGGTAGGTAAGATGTGGGTGGTAGGTAGGTAGTGAAGATGTCAATAATTATATGGGTGGGTGGTAGTTAAGATGTGGGTGGTAGGTAGGTAAGATGTGGGTGGTAGGTAGGTAGTGAAGATGTCAATAATTATATGGGTGGGTGGTTGTTAAGATGTGGGTGGTAGGTAGGTAGGTAAGATGTGGGTGGTAGGTAGGTAGGTAGGTAGTGAAGATGTCAATAATTATATGGGTGGGTGGTAGTTAAGATGTGGGTGGTAGGTAGGTAGTGAAGATGTCAATAATTATATGGGTGTGTGGTAGTTAAGATGTGGGTGGTAGGTAGCGAGGACGCCAATGTATACTGTGGCGGCCACAAGACATCTTCACTACTCACCATACACGAACATTTTCACTATTATTTGGAAGAGATATGTGGGTGGATGGGTGGTAGTTAAGATGTAGGTGGGTGGGTGGGAGGTAGTGGTAATTGTTGGGGGGGGGGGGGGGCGTGGGGTAGGGGGGGGAGTGGGGGCGGGCGTGGGGTAGGGGGGGGGCGGGTTGAGCGAAGCGAGCAGCGCCGCAGGCAAAAGCACCCACGGCGTAGCCGTGGGTGGCGAAGCCAGTGCTTGTTATTATTACTATTATTATTATTATTATTATTATTTGAAGGCTACGAGATTAAATAACTTAAAATCTTTAATTAATCGTCTAAAAATAAAAAAGTGTTGGAATTTTTTTTTATTTTTTTTGTGAAATTTTTAAACTATAAAATTTAAAACCCAATGTTTAAAAAATGCATATAAAGGCGGAGGCCGGATAATTTACAAACAGTAATATATACAAATATAATTTAAAAAAAAGTTAATTTTGTATAAAATGAATAAATTCTGTATACTTAAGCAGTAGTATAGAAGAATTATTTATGAATAGTGAGAGACTTTTCACCATTGAGAGTGAATATAAAGGCTCTTACTCACATTCATAAATATTCTCCCTTAACCCCTCCGCGACGGGATAACTATGGATAGCCATTTTGTCAGTCCGGGGCTAGTCTTAATTTCCCTACTGCCTGGCTGGGCGCTTTTGGCCGATTTTTCCAAAATTGCTCTATTCCACTTACTCTGTACGTCTAAACTACGATACTGAACAACTTAAATTTGGTCTTGTTAGCACCATCAACTCTTCCTCTTTCCAATAAAACCAACCCCAGCTCTCTACAACTCTCCGTTGCCGAGAAAGTAAGTGAGGAATGAAGGGTACTTTCTCGTGTGAGCGCGGCTGCGTTCGCTTAGGTGGAGTGGCTCTGACGACAACTGAACGTGGCCCGCGCGGGTGGCAGTCAGTGTTGTAAGTAAGCATGGCGCAACACAGAATCGGACACGCACGAGAAATCTAATCCACATCCATCCATGTTTACAGTCAGTAACACACTGACTGACGATGGTGATTTGTAGGGATGGTGGTGAAGTATAGCCAAGTAAAAAAAAAAAACGCCAAATTGGGCTCGCAAATGCCGACATTGGCAATAGCGGTCCTTCATCCCGCCCGGTCACCACATGGCAGGGGTGTAAGACACGAGCCGGGGGCTTCCTGGGGCCGTCTATGACCGCGGTCCGGACGTTAAGGGTTAAAGATTGTGATGGTAGCTTTGTGAAATGTTTTGTTCGTTCGGTATAAAATTTTAACCATGTTCCTAATATATTTTTTATTGAAAATATTCTTTGAGAGAGATGTACAGTTAGGTCTAGATATTATGAAAAAAAGTTAATTTATTGTAAAAATTTTTTTTATGTATACTAGGAGAAATTTGAGTTGAAAAAATCTCTGGGTAAAATTTGTAATGGCGTTAAGATTTTTAAAAATTAATGACAACAAAATTATTAAATAAAAAATATCAGAATCAAAGTTTTATTTTTGCTTATTGAATTTACGTTTAGATTATAAACTATATGGAAGTTTAATGAAATCTTGGTTATATTTTGTGGCAGCAGCCGCGGTTAGACTTCAAAGGTTAGTACATTTTTTTGGTGTGGAATAGCAGTAAATATTGATGGATAAATTTAGTTGAAGTTTTTAGGTGGTATAATTATTGTAAATTTTATAAAAAATTGTCTTTAAATTATATGTTAATCTTGAAGATAAAAAACTAGGATTAGATACCCTATTATTCTAAATTAAAATTTATTCCTATTAGTATAAGTTATGTTCTTGAAAATAAACAAATTTGGCTGTTTTAATTTACTTAGGGGAATTTGTTTTATAATCAATAATCCACGAAGAATCTCAATCATTTAAGAATTTTGTATACCGTTATTAGTAGATAATTTTGAAAGAAATAAATATTAAAATTTTCTATGAAAATATATTAGATCAAGGTACAGAAAATAAATGAGCAAAAATGAATTACAATAAATCAGGTTTAAGATAAATGATTGTGTGAAATGAAGTCTGTAGATGAACTTAATTGTAACTATCTTGTAGTATGGGGTAGTGAAATAAATATTAGAATATATACAGTACATATCACCCGTCACTTTCACATCTTAATGTGAAATAAGTCATAACATAGTACAGTACAATAGTCATAACATAGTACAGTATACATACATATATACATACATACATACAGTCATGGTCAATAATAATCATACTCATATATATATACATACATACATATCTCAAACAATTTACTGTCTAATGTTTTCACGTTCATATAATATGATGTTATTGTTTTAAGTAGTGT
>JAWZYT010000164.1:0-135000 GCA_034508575.1 Petrolisthes manimaculis | reverse complement strand
ACACACACAGACACCTTCTCCACACACACACACAGGCCACGCATGTGTATGTGTGTATGAGTGTGTGTGCGTATAAAAATATATATGATATTTTAAAAACGATTTGTATATTATTAAATGTATAAATAAATAAAGATATAAAAATAGATTTTATTTGTCCCTACTTTCCATCTATTTTATTTCTCTGCCTCTCTCTCTCTCTCTCTCTCTCTCTCTCTCTCTCTCTCTCTCTCTCTCTCTCTCTCTCTCTCTCTCTCTCTCTCTCTCTCTCTCTCTCTCTCTCTCTCTTATGTGTTTGCTGTCCAATAATAATTAATAATGAATAAATATATAAATAATAATGTGTTTCAATTTCCATAGTATAAAATTTATATGTAAATAATAATTATAATATGAAATAAATGGGTTTAATATTAAATAATTATCCCATGAAATAAATGGGTTTAATAATAAATCATTATCTCATGAAATAAATGGGTTTAATATTAAATAATTATCCCATAAAATAAATGGGTTTAATAATAAATCATTATCCCATGAAATAAATGGGTTTAATATTAAATAATTATCCCATGATATAAATGGGTTAAATATTTATCAATAATTAGTACCCATTATTACCTCTGATTCCCCATATCTAGTGAAAATTCCCCATATTTGGCATCACTTATAGAGAAAATGTTGGCTGAAAATTAATGTTTGAATGGCAGTCCATAAACGGGGTTACTGAGTTGCCTTGCCCTCCCCCCTACCCCCCATCCACTCTACCCATACCCCCTCCCTCACACCCATACCCCTACCCACCCTAACACCATACCCCCCCCCCCCCCCACTCCCCTACCCCTCCTTGATTATCTCAGGCAACACAACTTAATGCAGGAATAATACAGTTTGGAGGAATCAGTTTGCTCCACAATTACTCTATGGAAATCTGGGTTTCTTTATAGTACTTTGATTCCTCCAAAGTATGTCAGGAAAGAGAATTAATTAATAAATATAATGGTATCAATGCTGTTGTATGGAATAGTTTGAAGGAATCCAATTGGTCCAGTATTACCATAACCAACACCACAGCTTCAAATGAATTAGCTTCGAATGTATTAGCTTCGAATGTATTAGCTTCGAATGTATTAGCTTCGAATGAATTAGCTTCGAATGAATTAGCTTCGAATGAATTAGCTTCGAATGAATTAGTTTCGAATGAATTAGCTTGATGAACCATTTTAAAGGGGGTATAGGGAGAGGGTGTATTAGGGGGTATGGGGAAGTGTAGGCAGGGGCTTGGATGGTTGGAGAGGTGTAGGGGCAGTAGCTTCGAATGAATCAGTTTCGAATGAGTGAATCAATTTCGATGCTACTACCCCTACACAACCTTCCCCTACTCCCTCCCTACACCTCCCCCATACCACCCTAATACACCACCCCCTCTCTACACCACCCCGCCTCCCTACTCCCCCTTTAGAATGGTTCATCAAGTTGATTCATTCGAAGCTAATACATTCGAAGCTAATTCATTCGAAGCTCATTCATTCGAAGCTAATACATTCGAAGCTGTGGTGTTGGTTATGGTAATACTGGACCAATTTGATTCCTCCAAACTATTCCATACAACAAAATAGATATCATTATATTTATTAATTAATTCTCTTTCCTGACATACTTTGGAAGAATCAAAGTACTATAAAGGAACCCAGATTTCCATAGAGTAATTGTGGAGGAAACTGATTCCTCCAAATTGTATTATTCCTGCATTAAGTTGTGTTCCCTGAGATATCTTGGAGGACTCAAAGTGCTCCAATGTAACAATTAGTCACGGTTGGAAATTATAAATAGAAAATATTCGCTAATTTCGTTAATTAGTTACATAATTAAAGAAATTATTACATCAAAATGTAGGGAAAAATACAGGCAATTTAATCTTATAATAATTAATTCAAAATAATTAATAATAAATAAATTATGAACCAAAATGTGAACTATATTCTCCACCAAATCAAGGGGGGATTTGTGGAGTGGGGTGGGGGTATGTTGTTAGGGGGGGTAGAGGCATGGGTGTGAGGGAGGGGGTATGGGTAGGGGGGAGGGGTAGTCAACTCAGTAACCACCTTTATGGACTGCCATTCAAACATTAATTTTGAGCCAACATTCTCTCTATAAGTGATGGGGAATTTTCACTAGATATGTGGAATCAGAGGTACCAATGGGGATATTATAGAAACATTGTCAAGCAGACCAGCTGGCAACACTGCTCTCTATCTCTATCTCTCTCGACACACCAAACCCCTACTCTCCTACATTACCTCTCTCTCTCTCTCTCTCTCTCTCTCACTTTGTAATGACGTCATAATATGGTTTGGAGGACTCAGTTTGCTCCAAACTTACCCTGGAATTATCTGAGGTCCCTTGTAGCAACTTTGGAGTACATTAATTCCTCCAAAATATGTCAGGAAACAGGATTAATTAATAAATATTATAATGGTATCAATCTACCCTGTTGCCTGGAATAGTTTGGAGGAATCAAGTTGCTCCAATATTGCCAACAAACCCATTTATTACATGGGATAATTAATGAATATTAATTAAACCCATTTATTTCATGGGATAATTAATTAATATTAAACCCATTTATTTCATGGGATAATTAATGTATATTTTTTTATTTCTTTTCTACTAAGGAAATTGAAACAAATTATTATTTATTTAAGCACGAGAGAGAGATAGAGAGAGAGAGAGAGAGAGAGAGAGAGAGAGAGAGAGAGAGAGAGAGAGGAGGGACAAATAATAATCTATCTTTATATATTTTTTATTTTTTTATTTTTTTATTCATTTACATATTGCTTTTAAAATATCATATATATATTTACACACACACACACACACACAGTTTATCTTTTACACACACACACAGTTTATCTTTACATACACACACACACAGTTTATCTTTTACATACACATACGCACATAGTTTATCTTTTTCACACACACACACACACACAGTTTATCTTTTACATACACACACACACACACAGTTTATCTTTTACACACACACACACAGTTTATCTTTTACATACACACACACACAGTTTATCTTTTTCACACACACACACATAGTTTATCTTTTACACACACACAGTTTATTTTTTCGTCTCTTAAACGTTCATTTGCTTTTTCACTTCATACTTGGTCCCTTGTGACACCAAAATCTTTATGGCCTAGCACCGACGCCTTTCTTCCCTATTCAATTATTCAGTGCTATTACAAATATTATCTTTATTTCCAATGGGTTCTGTATCCCAAAGACTAGTTTGTGGTCCCGTCATGAGGCAGAGTTTCTTAACTCAATGGATGCTAATTTGCTAAATGCTGTCCATACATAAATCTTTTTAATTGTAATATAAAGATAATATTAATTTCTCCTACTTATATCCAGTTTGCTGTCTTACCCAATGAAGTTCAAACAACACTCTGTAAACATGGCCAAAAAATGAATGAAAATTTGTTGCAGCGTCTCTGGAATCTCCCACTGGTGAAGAACTCTCGTCCACATCCACCACCAAGCAGCACCTAAAAGAAAAATGATGTCAGCTGGTTTGACCACTGAGACAAGCACAGTACTGACCTATTATATTATCAGTTATATCTTCATTGAGGAGGGATAAGCAACTCAAAATGATGCAAAAGTAATGAATAGGACCATTACAAAATAATTTGAACACATTTTTATAGAGAGGCGTGCTACAATATATCATAGGGTGCCAATCACTGAGAATGTGTACTATTGTAAAAGTTTGACAGTTTCCCTCTGTTCTTTAGCCGAGAAACTTTCCAATATATAGGTTAAGTACCATCTTCTAATTTACTACAAGCAGCAGCTACCCACTATTTAAAGCAATAATATATGACCGTGATAACATTAGACAACAATTTGTTTGATACCCCAATGTGGATGATTATTATTAACCACGAATGTTCATGTAAATTCTACAGACCTGAACAATGCATATCACATCACTATAATATAACAAAACCGTTTTTACCAATCAACATAAAAGGGTGGTGTTGCTACTAGTACTCACCTTGTCACTTTTCTAAGTACTGTTAATTAAGGCTGGGTTGTCTTTGTGCTTTGGGCATCTGCACACAGCCGGCCCTTCTCGTATCTTTTTCTTCCTTGTGGTACTATTTATAATGAAGCTCAACTTCTCCATAAGTTGATGTCCTAGATAGTATCACAACAAGATACCCCAAACTGAATTATTGTACTGCTAAAAGTTAAATCTTACCCAATGCTTTATTGGATGTGAACTAGGCACTGTCATGACTGATGTGGGCAATTCTGTTAGGGTTTTGGCAGCCATTCTCCCTCCAGCTGTACAGTCACGATTCACGAGCACTAATAAGTATACAGCTTGGGTTGAAACTCTAAAGTTCTAAACAGTCCAATTCACCAACAAAGTAATTCCAATGGAGACCTTATTTAGTGTTTTTATTTAATGTGTCTAGGTATTCAAAGCACACCTGGATACATGTTAGTGCTCGTGACTGTACCGCCTTTCCTTCTATTTCCTCTGTTTGTTGTCCCTTCACTCTAACTCCTCCTTTGTGAAGGACCTAGAACACACACTTTGTATTTCTGTTTTACATTACCATTTTAACAGAGTGGTGTTGCAGCAGTTACTAAATTTCCATGAAACCCTCCAGTCTATAGTAAGATGGCACAGCTAGTCCATTGTACCCTTCCTTGATCTTCTGCTCATGCTGCCTATAGCCTAAAGAGCTAATAAGAGCCTTTAAGTACCCATTAAGTACGGCCTACATCTCTAAGTAATTATAAAAAATAGGTGTGTGTGCTCTTGTCACACAGGTTGGTTACAACTCATTTACTAAGATCAAGATATAATAAAGTAGCTTGTGGGGATATATCCTAGAACATGGTATAGTACTACAAATAGGCCATCATTACAGTGGGAAGTCATAGGTCAGAGTGGCAAATTTTCTTCCTCCACTTCTATATTGTTCATAAATTTACAATAGTTATCACCAAGAAAATACAAACTAACCTGTAAAGTAAACATTAGGTATAAAGAGGACAGTTTATGACAGGCCTTTTTATAGTGTAACATTAAAAGGTAAAGTGGCAACGGATTTAATATAATAAACTCTCTTCATTCTCGCATTTCAAAGTAATATAATCAAATAGCTCTTCATTATATATACATGCCTTATTTACAATAAGTTGTCCAAAGGAACACCTGTACAGTATTCCATTGTTAAAAGTAGTCAGTGGTGACCTCTACTGTGCATGAGCCTTAAAGGGGGTTGGTTATATTATGGTAATAGGTGGGAAAGTAATTCAACCGTCAACGCTCTCATCACCTTAATGATAGCCTCCTCATTTTTTCCAGCCGTGGTAAATGTCCACTGCTGACCCCTGGGTAATGATAATAAACGAATCATAATAGGTCATCACAATATCAGCAGTCAGTATTTACTCTCGGCCAGAAAAATAAGACTGAGGTCCATATCCCTCAATTAAGGTTCAGACAACTCACTTAAGGGTAACAGTTTTCAATTATGGCCTCAATTATGGGTTATTTCCCTCAAGACCATTTAGTTTCCAGACAAAAATTCTTATTAGCATAATCAAGCCATATATACCGGTAACAGATCTTGTTAACTGTTAACATTTTCATTAAGATTGGTGCCATATAACCTTCCCAGGCTTGGTGCTAGTTCTTATTATTTTCACACTATGAGTTGAAACAAGCTATACATGAATATTTGAGCAGACTGTAAATATTTCAAATGTTGCTCACAACTCAATTAGGTTTGGGAATTAAACTCAACACAACAACACTGAGTAGTTGTTAAATAAAGTGGGGTCACTGTGTTACTAACATTTTTGACGGGAAACCATAAAAACCCAAGTAAATGTCTGCAGACTTAAAAGTTTAACAGCCAACTTCTTAAATGTCCAGATTAATAAGTGCAGAATTTATACCTATATAGGGCCTGAAGGTCTGTAGGATATATTTACTTACAATAAGTATCTTGCTTATGTGTTCATGTGAACAACTACAGTGTACATTCAGTAAAGTGTCAGTGTTGGTGACTCTATAGCAGAAGAATATTCTACAGCACAAAGTTCTGCAACAAAGTTGTTCAACTTGCATAGATATAACATTTAATAATTAATCATCACATAACTAATGAGTACAAATGAAGTTTACTTTATATTTAATTGTTGTCAGATTTGAAGGTGGTGTTTTAAGCAAATTTCCACCAATTATTGAGTCATCTGAGAAATTTGATGTGGAAAAGGATAATCATATACAGTAGACCTACTGTATGCTTGGACTGAATTTCTTATTGTATTGATCAGTGTTTGTAGCTGTTCCTGTGTGGTATTTCTAGGTTGGGTGAGGGCACTGAATTACCTCAGAAGAGGGACAGAACATTCATTTATTTTCAGTGTTAATAAAAAAGTAATCAACCTTTATAAAATACCCTTTTTGGTCCATAATAACTGCAGTATTTGGTATATACAGTACCCTCACATCTCTCACAATGCTACTACAGAAAATATGTATGTGTGTGTGTTTGTGACTTTGTTCCTGAAGCCAATGTCCAGTGTCAGAACTTTCAGTTGAGGTAATGCAATGAAGTTTGTAAATGTACTCACAGTGCCTACAAACAAATTTCCCATGAATGGAATATGGTATAATATGGGTAACTTACGCCTTGATTCACAACCCATGTACTTGTTAGAAAACACTGTACAGAACAATAAAGAAAATACTGTACTAGAAAATAATAAAAAATATTAAAAAAATATAAAAATAATGTAAACTGATGAACATACTGTAAACTGATGAAAATACTGGAAAATGTGACAGATACAATTTACAAATAAAAACTTGCAGTACATTTAAAAATAGAAAAATGGATACAAATTGTAGTTTAGGATACAGTCTGTTATGTTTCGAGCATATTAACCTAACTTTAACAAATTGGCTGCTGGGATTTTGGTGTCTGCACAAGAGGTCTTTGGCAGACATGGGACATATACCAAAAGGGCTCATAAAATTTCTTATTAAAAACTGGATACCTTTCACTAACTCATACTCAACAACAAAATAATATACATATAGTTTTGTTTAAAATAAGTACATCAACATTATTACAGTATTACTCTACTGAATGGAATGTGTATTACAATATATATATTTATCATGGACGGCTTGGTTCTTTACAAAATAGACAATATTACTGTACTTCATATTGTAAGTCTTCTAGATTCAAGCAATGCCTCTATCAGAAATGAAATGCTAATACAGTATACATAGCATAGGAGCTTAAACTTGGGTAAAAGTTTGGGTTCCTTTTCTTTCTGGCTCAATAAAACTTGTGACCCGTGGAGAATAAAAACAGTCGCTAAATGATGAAAATATGATCCTTTATACTTGTGTAAAAATATAGCAATTTCCCCAATACTATTAGCAACCAATTACTCCATACTCTGTATTAAATTTAAAAAAAAAAAAAAAACAGCTCTGGTTACCATGAAGCACTCTGTGTGCCTTGCAAATATTCAACTTTCACTTATTGCTACAACTTAATAAATGAGCACCAATTTTAATATTTTAATCAACTTTTTTCTTCAATTATTAAATCAGCTCTTATAAGTTGTCAAAGCTGAAGCTAAAGTACAGTACTATGATTGTACTTGTTTTCAGCTTTATAAAACAAATAACATAAAAATACTTTCCAGTCTTTCCAGGACATCCAAACTGTGGTAGATATCTGGTTTGTATGTGGGATGGTATTATCTAAGCATAAGTAGAGGGAGCATATAACTAGTCCAATAACATTTCCTGTTGAATCAACAAACACCACTGCCAGAGCTGGAAGTCAAAGCTACACTAGGTGGAATTAATCCCAGGTCTGTGAATGGTGTTCATTCATTTGGTCATAGTAGAAATCATACACACTAGACACTTGTAAAAATTATCTGCTTTGCTCTAAAAGCTTGTCATAAAAATTCATTTTCCTTTAAGCACATGTAAACCATTTCTGGTTTTCTTCAATACATGTAAAAACTTTTTTGTTGGCTATAAACACTTGTCATAAAAATTCTGGTTTGTGCAAAACACAAGTACAAAATTTCCTGGTTTGCTCTAATAACTTGTAGTAAAGTCTTAGCACTCTGAATTATCATCCTCTACTACAAGTTTTTGTGTATCCTTCCCAGTGTCATTACTGGAGGGACTAAGTTCTTTTTTACAAAGCTGTATATTGGGAGAGTGTTTTTGCATCATAGCTGATGGAGAGAGAACAGCCTGTGTGGTACCATTACTGCTCTCTTGGTTCTCCACACCAAAGCCCTTTGTCTTGCTTGTGTCTAAAGGCACTTCATATAGATCTTTGGTGCTGTTGGTCTGCCCTCCATGGATACCATTACATCGTACATTGGGTTGCTCAAGTTGTGGTTCTTGGGCTCAATATCACCCATGTTGACATCTCCTTCAAGTGGAACCTGTAGGGGACCAAAATTATATTACTGGTCTAGTAACAGGAGGGGAATTATATTTATGTCTCTGGAGGATGAAAAATACTTGTATGAAGGATGGAGATGAAAAGAAAGGCAAAGAGGGGAATGTTGTTGTTGTAGTTCCCAGGACTGTCTGGCCGAGCAGTCCCGTGAGGGGAATGTAGTAATTAAAAAAAAGAGATACTGTACAGTATTGAGAAGAGCAAAACTGGAGAAGTTATTTTGGGATGAGAATGGAAGGGAAGGAAGAAACATTTTAAAATGGATGGGAAGAATGGTGTAAAATATTTTAGAAATATCCTGCTCATTTTCAATCCAAATATGGACAATTGTGGGAAGATATGCTAGTGGCACACCAGGTTAGAATCACCTGACAACTGCAGGGTCAAATCCACCTATCCATAATGAAAACAGGAGCCAGTCACTAGTTGAATAGTACCAACCAAACATTTCCCTCCCATCATAATTCAAAGTTGTACTTTTCCATTTCTGAATCAGTGCTCTTGCTTATTATTAATTTCCTAAATATTTCTCACAGAAGAAACAAGATACATTAATGAAATAGAGAGGTATTTGAAATGGGGAGGGAAGAAATGGACCTATTTGGTTTCTGTATACTGTACTGTATCATGATTTGGTCATGAAAAAAAAAAAAACACCATAAGGTATAATAGCCTTGTTACCCCGTTTGGTCCATCTGCTGGTGCCATGAAAGAGGGAGGTCCAATCTCAATGTTAGTTTCTGGTCTAAACACTACACTAGAGCCTGGTAGGCCTCTTCCTTTGAGGGTTCTGAAATGAATAAAGGACACTGATAGCTAACCTTCTGTCAACCCTTTAGTGATCAGTCTACAGTATATTCTAGACATCTTTAGTTTAAGATGCAATGATGCCATTCATATTTCTATCCATTCCTTGGTTAAGTTTACAAAAATGTGACAAAAACTAAATACAGCACTGTACTGTAATTAACTCAGTTAGTGATATTACAATGATAGTTTGAACTAACTTGGCACTAAATCACATTATTAAAAAAAATAAAAAGAACTGGATGTAAAGCTTGAAATGTACAGTTGGCCACACATGAAGCTGGTGGGGCTCGTTACTTGTGAGGTACTGTAGCTATAAAAGGAAGGAAAGTGAAAAAACTGGTAGTTTGTAGACAGGCAGACAGTAAAATATTATTACTGTCTGCTTGTCAACAAACTATACCTTTTGCTCACTTTCCTTCCTGTTGTAGCTACCTCACAAGAAGCGAGGCATACCAGATTCATGTGTGGCCAACTGTACCTACATAATGATAATAATGTAATTTTAACCACAGAACCAACAATAACAGTAAATCTAACATGTGTCTACAGTTCAGGATGTTCAATGATATGAAAAACACTGAAAAATGAATGTCTTACATGTGTCTACGGTTGAAGAAGATGTATAGCGCTGCCAGAGCTCCTAACACAAGTATGATGAGCACAGTGGCCGGTGACCAGGCCTCCCGGGAGATATAATGGCGTGCCACACACCTCCCCAGAGTACCCATCACGGCAAGATGTTGGTGCCATTTGGTGTGCACATCCCACCATTCAGGCAGCCACACCCAAGGGGCTTCGGTTTTGGAGTTTCATGTGCTGATTGATGAGGTAATATGAGAGTTATTTAAACTCAATCCCATAAAAAAACGGATATAACATTTGATGCTTATGATTATTATATAAACAGTAATAAATATACATAATAGATACAATAGTGCAAAAGTTTGTTTGTTTGTCTGTATGTCCATATATAATATCATATCTCAACACAGTTTTATCAAAATTGGCAAGCAGAATAAAGTATGTAAAAAAAAAAAAAAAAAAAAAACAGGGTCTGTGCTGTACTGTACTGTACAAATATAAATACAGTATGGGGACATACAAAACGCCACATTAAACTTTTTTTTTCCATATGCAGTACTTGAAAAATTACCAGTATCTAGTCAAATTTGGTTAAAGCTGCTTTTCAGGGATCAATGTGAATTTGTTTATGTTTAGTTGGACTGTTGCTACATATAGCCATGTAGCATGAATATGAAGATGCACTATCAATGGAAGAGAGGCCATCAAACAAGGAGCAATTTAAAAACTGAGCGAGTTCTGGCAAATCTGAGCAAAATAAGGTTATAATATAGAGTATAATAATACTGTAGTTTGTGATCCTGCAGCATGCTAAAAATGCATTACTGTACAGTGTTTATATATACTGTAAACATACATACACACACACATACACAAACTGACTCCTGAACAGGCAATCCAACAGGATGATATGTACTTACGAGCATCACAGGTAGAGTAACTTGTTGTCTGGGCATACACACTTGTATCCCCCAGGCACGATCAGACACAGGTGGCTACAGGGAGTGTCACGCTGGCAGAGGCTCATACTGCTGGTGTTGTACCGCTTGTCTGCATACAGTACACTGCAAAGAGAAAGGTGGTTAGTACAGTACTATACTGTCATTTTTAAGGGTGGCTTGGATTTTTGGGCAGCACTTTGCTTTGCACCTCCACCCACACCTCAAGTTTAATTCTCAAGTAGGACACCTTGCTTATTGTTGGGTTTTATTATTTTTTTACTCTGGCCTGTGATCATTTTTCAAATGTGTGCATGGTTTTTACTGACTCCCACAACAAAAGAGTACATACTTTATAAACTGTAATAGAAATATGATGTTCCTGGTGACTCACTTATAGAAGTACATACAGTATTTGACATGTCAAATACTGTATTAGCAATGACATAATCACTGAGAATGAAAAAAACTGCACACAATAAAAATAAAAACTTCCCGAAACAACATGTATTAAAATTTGTTATCCAATTCCTTAATAACTCTTATTCATTAACACACTATGACCTGATACTGCCCTCTACCATACTCTCTTACAATTTTGCTGCTAATTTGTCCCTTTTCATCCTCCCTAAACTCAAACATAAAAAGTACTAAAAATTATATCCTGCTAATCATTACTATCTATCTATCTATTGCTCTGATGCCTCGTTCCCTCTGGAAACTCCCCCCCCCCCAAGGGGATGGCCATGGCAGAAGTGACTCCATTTCTCCCTGTTCCATGGAACATTGCCTCATTACTTGGTCAAGTCATCTTCTGTCCCTCATGTTTCTCTCCCTTATATACTCTTCTACTATGTTCTGCCATTTAACTGGTGGTCTGCCTCTCACACCAGGTGCCACAACTTCACTACACCTTCTTTATAAACTCCTCACCTTACATTCTCTCCACATATCCAAATCATCCACTCCCTTTCACACCCTCCTTGACACCAACAATGCACACACTTCCCCTCCTCTCCCTTTACACTTTTCGTCCATACCAGCCCATATCACGCCTCCTTCCATTCTATCCCACAACACACTCTTCCCTCTATCCCACACTCTTCCACCCCCAATCCTTTCACATGAGTTTCAGACACCCCACACACATCTATTTTATTCCTTTTAAAACACTCCACAATCACCTCATTCACCATTCCATTCACATTAATCGCTACCACTCTCACGCATTCTTCCCTTTCCTGCCTCTCACAGAGCAGACTGGAGACCCCTCCCCACCACTAGCTGCAGCCCTCACTCCCCCCATTGGGGAGCCACTGGTGGCTGGCAAAGCCAATTCAGTGCTAATTCCTGGAGGGACACGGGCCATCAAAATTGTCAAGCTTTTAAAAGTCACCAAATAATAATAAAAAATATTACACATCTAACACTTTAAAAAATAATTGAGTCACTAAAAAAAAAAAAAAAATGCATTAAAAGGAAATTAAAACCTATATGTAAGGGAACCTACTGTGTCCCCACAGTGCCTCCTCCTTTGTCTACACCTCCAGCCTCAATAAAGGAAAAGTTAAAAACAGGAAGGTGTCCCCCAAGGTCACCACGTGGAGGCAGAGTGAGACTTACCTACCCTTCCTGGGGAGGGGAGGTCACCGAGGTGCTCTTCATAAAACTTCCCAATCTCGATGGTAGCCACTGCACAATGGCCGCACCTCTTAACTTCATTGGTTATGATACTGGCACTGTGCAAAGCTTACATTACTTAATGTAAGATTAAAACAAAGTACAGTAAACAAGAGTTAACTAGTTCTGATTATGATGCACCTTTAATACTGGATGGATTGGCAAATTCTCCAGGCAGCTTCACAGGAACTCCTCTTCCAAACTTGTCCATACTGTAGATCTCCCCTGAGTCTCGTGTCACCCAATATATACTTGACTCAAAAACATCAAGGGACAGAGGATGCTTCAGATAATTTCCATATGCCACAAGAGTTCTTCTGGTGCCATCTTCTCTCATCATTTCAATCTTGTTGAGCTTAACATCTACCCAGTATATAGTATGTTCCATAGCAAAGTCAATTGAAAGACCTGTGGGCTGGCTGATAGCATCAGACACAAGGATTCTCCTTTTACTGCCATCCATCCAAGAGGTCTCAATCTTAGGAATAGAGCCAATATCAGTCCAGAACATGTAGCCATGATCAGGGTCAACAACAACTGAAGTAGGTACCTCCAAGCCTGTTGTAATAATAGAGTGACGATAGCGACCATCAAGAGTAGATACTAAGATGGATCCTCTAGGTTTGTTGCCTGTACGGTCAGTCTCACTCCAGTAGAGATTCAAACCTGCCCAGTCCACGGCCATTCCAGTAGGTTTGGCACGACTTTCTATGTCCAAATTCTGAGCATAACCCATGGTAACATTGGCTCTTTCTGGAGATCCTGGTAGATATGACCGTTTGATGGTTTTCCCATAGGAATCAGTCCAGTATACTATGCCAGAAACTGGCTCATAGTCTAGTGATTCAATGTTGTCTCCCTTGATGACATACTTTGCTGTGTGAGAAGTCAAGTTAAATGCTCGAATTTCTGGACTGTCTGAGTAAATCAAGGTAATGGCTCCCTGCTCAAGACGACACACACCATTTATTTCTGCCACAAAGCCTTCACGGCAAGAACAAGCATGAGTTCCATTCAAATTTGTGCACAGCTGTGAGCAATTGTGTGTGAATTCTGCACACTCATCAATGTCATTACATATTTTGGGGTTATTGGGAGAGATTCTGAACCCTCGAATGCAATGGCAAACATAACCTCCATCTTTGAGATCGGTGCACGTTTGTTCACAGCCACCAACTGTGCAGTTTGAAGCTGTATCTGAAATAATTCCAATTTTGAGACATCTAGTACAAAACTGAATCATAGTAAATCCCTAAACTTTTAAAGCAGAGTTCATTTAAAGAGTGTTGTAAGCTTTTCAGCATCATATTTTTTTTTTTTTTTAAAGCTTAAAGTCCCCATACTCCCATTTCCCATGGATATTTGCAATAGAAAATTATGGTAATAATGTCATATAAAAATAATCATTTCAGTATACTGTACAGGTAACACAAACTTTTGTGGAAGGTCTCAAGGTTTGGTGCATGCAACCTACACCACAAGTATGATAGGACTATATGGGGCTTCAGTTTTAAGTACTGTAATTCATATGTTAAGTTCTAATCATATAGTATTTCAAAACTAATGCATACTGGAATACTTTATATGGCTTACAATAAGTATTGTACTGTTTACAATAAGTGTTTTGATCCTACTTATAGATCAATAATCAATACAATATGTATATTTTGTAAAATTTTGAGTTGATACACATACTGTATTCTGATTCTACTTACGGTAACCAAGTTCATCAGATGAGTCGCCACAGTCATCAGCATGATCACATATTTTATTGGAACCGATACATTTCTGATTGGCACAGCGGAACTCATTGAAAATGCAAGGTCGAGGGCGGTGGGAGCAGATGGTCATGTTGTTTTCATCTGACCCATCACCACAATTGTCAATTCCATCACATTTCTGATATAGGGGAATGCACTTGTGGTTGTTGCACTGGAAGCGTCGTAGTGTGTTGCACGTGTAGTTGCCTGGAAAGTTTGGTTCAGTAGGATATACCTAATAAGTACAGTGTACCTGTATATTTAGGCGTACTGTAGTCGTCCTAAAAAAAAAAGGTTAGAAAGAACAATTTGCTTACAATTTACTGGGCCCAACCAGTGCTACTTAAAAACATAAGATGTAGTAGTAACCATTATCAAACTGTTCAATCAAAAGGCTGGAATATCTATATTACTTAAATTCACAGTCACTGGATACATAAATGGGATGTGCAGATATTTTCTGCTAGTATTGTACTGTACTATACAATTCAAAATGACAATAAAAATGAGCTGCTTGTTCAAATAAGAGACAGCTAGTATAAATTCATCAATAAAGGGTTCTAAAAGGGTGTTCTGTGAAGGCCAAGCAAAATCTTGGAAAACATTTCAAAAGGAAGAAATATTCATCAATGAAATTTGAAATACAGTACAAAAAGATACTCACTACACAGACTCTCTCGTTCATCAGAGTTGTCATAACAGTCATTACTGCCATCACAGAGGTCCCTCATTTCAACACACAGATGGTTATCACACTGGAACTTTTCCTCACGACAGTAGCGATCACCTGGATAACGAGGTAGACAGTCCAGCTCATCACTAAGGTCGTGGCAGTTTCTCTCACCATCACATCGGAAGTGTTCCTGAATACAGTGACCTGACGACCACTGGAACTGACCATCCTGACAGGGATGAAAGCAGGGGTTATGTGAAGGTTACAGGTGAGGTGCCAAAACAAAAGGCAGACAGAAGAACTGGATTCTCAGTGAATGTCTTTGCCATGTTGTGAACAAGTAAATGGACTTAGTCAACAAGTCTGACCAGGAATGCAAAGGAAATGCTTTAATGTATTAATTAAGCAAACAGAGAATATCAAGAAAATTAATCAATAAAGAGCCTAACTAAGACCTGTTTTCACTAAAGTACACAAAGATAACTAAAGATGGCTCTCTTTAACAAGTGTTTCTCCGAGTACAAGGGGAAAATAAGAAATCAGCTTACTCGACAAGTACAGTTAAACCTCGTTATTTCGGACTAATAGGGGGGAGATGATGTCCGTTTTTGCGGTTTGACCGTTATAGCGACGAATTTTTACGAGGGGTACAAAAAAAAAAAAAAGTGTATGTACAAAAATTACCACAAAATATAGATACAGTTGACTCTCGAATAACGCAATTTAGAGTAATGACTGAAATGAGTGTGGGACATCCGTGGTGGTGGAGGTGGTAGGGGGGGAGAGTAGGGGGAAGAGGGGAGATAGTGTGTGTGGTAGTGGTGGAGGTGGTAGGGGGGAGAGTAGGGGGAAGAGGGGAGATAGTGTGTGATATCGTTTGTTTACTTTTATCAACCACACATTCTGGTGTTTCCTTCTCCTTTCTCTGTTCGAGAAAAACCTTCCTTTTTTATCCGTTTTGTAAATGCACCACCTGACATGAAGCTGGTGGTTAACTCGTAAATTATTAAAAACGAGCGAGTTAAACACAAGGTGACAACGCATGTTAGGCCTATATTCCCTTGACCTTGAGCTAGGGTGAATGGAGACTGAGGGTAGGGGGGGGGGGGGAGGAGTGAGGGAGAAGTGGTGGCAACACACACACACACACACACACGCTTCGCAGACGACAGTGATATCATTTCGTGACATGTTCATAATGATTTCACTCATTTTGTATAAGAACTCCTCGGATTTATTCGCGAGTCAACTGTATATATACATAAATAGGTATGTAATGATGTGTAAATAATATACCTACTGTATAATATAAACAATATAATAGAAAAAAATAGAGAAACCAAAATTCAGAAAAAAATCTCCAGCTGATTGTGTCCGTTACAACCGAAATCCGTTATAACGGGGTCCGAAATAACGAGGTTTAACTGTACACAAATAACCTCCTGATGTCGATACGAATAAGCAAAATTTTGAATTAAATCCTTATTCGTGTCCTTCCCAGGTGCTTCGGGTCCTTCCCCGGTGCTTCGTGTCCTTCCCCGGTGCTTCGGGTCCTTCCCCGGTGCTTCGTGTCCTTCCCCGGTGCTTCGTGTCCTTCCCCGGTGCTTCGGGTCCTTCCCCGGTGCTTCGGGTCCTTCCCCGGTGCTTCGGGTCCTTCCCCGGTGATTCGGGTGCTTCCCCGGTGCTTTGGGTGCTTCCCCGGTGCTTCGGGTGCTTCCCCGGTGCTTCAGGTGCTTCGTCGGCTGTTCGAGTCACATGCGCCATTAAATGTTGGTGATGCCTAATTTACACCTATACGAATAAGCTCCTGCTCCCGAAGCCGTCACGAATAAGCGAACTGTAAAAATTCGGGGACTTGGGAGTCGAAATCTATATTATTATCTGTTGCTACGACCTTCCACGGTAAAGTCATGGTCTAATGTTCTGCAACCTGGTGAATAAAAGCCAGCTATTTGAGTTAATTTTATGAACCAAAATTGCACACACCAACAGCTATAGTTTCGGATAATTTTTCGAAGCCATCTCATTGGAAGATGTTGCAGTACATTAGACCATGACTTTATCACGAATATTCCGGCGGCGCTAGCAAAACTAATTTGTAACGGTCATTTTAGCCACGGTTGCTGAGGGTTTATCTGTGTAATGGACGGGGTGCATCGGTATTCACAAAAATGCTAATATGGGTATACAGTACATATGAATATATTAAAATTATTCCTAAGAAGTTCTAGAACATGTGTATTCTAATCCTGTAACATGAGTATTTATTATTCCTTACTTGATATCAGTGTATCTCCGTAATAATTTATTCCAAAGCATAAGTATCTATACCTATATTATGTGTCTAACTATACTGTCTGTATGGTGGTTACACTTACTAAGGAAATGTTTACTACGTTAATGTTGTACAGGTAACAGTAGGGAAATGTGTGTGAGTGTGTTTGTTTCGTGTGTGTGTGTATGTATGTCAATGTGTGTGTGTGTGTGTGTGTATGGTGTGTATGTATGTATGTCTGACCTTTGCCTTGCTTGTGGACATAGAATACTGTACGTGCATTGATAAAAAAAGGAATGTAATTTAAAAGAATAGAAAACAACCTTACATTACATTCCTTACCTTGACATTAAACATAGATAACAAAGATAATAATTATATTAACATTTACCTTTGTGTCTGGTGTGTGTGTGTGTGTGTGTGTGTGTGTGTGTGTGTGTGTGGGTTTTGGCATGTGTGTGTGGGGGTTTTGTCATGTGTGTGTGTGTTTTGGCATGTGTGTGTGTGTGTGTGTGTGTGTGTGTGTGTTTTGGCATGTGTGTGTGTGTGTGTGTGTGTTTTGGCATGTGTGTGTGTTTTGTCATGTGTGTGTGGGTTTTGGCATGTATGTGTGTGTGTGTTTTGGCATGTGTGTGTGTGTGCGTGTGTGTGTGTGTTTTGTCATGTGTGTGTGGGTTTTGGCATGTATGTGTGTGTGGGTTTTGGCATGTGTGTGTGTGTGTGCGTGTGTGTGTGTGTTTTGGCATGTGTGTGTGTGTGTGTGTGTGTGTTTTGGCATGTGTGTGTGTTCTTACCTATTTGTATCTTTACATCATTTACATCTTTTGTATAATTTTTATTTCCCCTTTTAACTTTTACTGCATTTCCTTATTACTGTAATAACATATCAGCAGATTATTCTTGTTCACTAAAATAAGGAAGGAGAAAAGATGTGTACTGTATGATAAAACCTATAACGGTGTATATTTTTATTTATAGATTATTGTTAAGGCTATTATTATTGATATTATTATTATTATTATTATTATTATTATTATTATTATTATTATTATTATTATTATTATTATTATTATTATTATTATTATTATTATTATTATTATTATTATTATTATTATTATTATTATAATACTGTATTATTATTTTTATTTTTATTTTTATTTTGTGTTATTATTATTATTATTATTATTATTATTATTATTATTATTATTATTATTATTATTATTATTATTATTATTATTATTATTATTATTATTATTATTATTATTATTATTATTATTATTATTATTATTATTATTATTATTATTACAGGTACAGTATTATTATTACTATGATACATTCACCATTTGTGAATTTGTACTTTTACTGTATATACCAGTACAGTACATGTACTGTTTTAAATACACAGTACCGTACTACAATAATGATTTGTACTATACACGATTACTGACACGCTGTTTTTTTATTATTATTCCAGGGAGCAGTGTGGTGGAAGGAGAGTTTAAGATTACCAACCCCAACTTCTGGTCTGGACTGGAGGATCCGACGTCTGAGGAATATCGCTCCATGGCCAAATCTATTGAAAACCAGGTGAGGAAAACTGGCAGAGGGTTACGTAGGGGGAGAATTTATTAGAGGGGTTACGTAGGGGGAGAATTTATTGGAGGGGTTATGTAGGGGGAGAATTTATTGGAGGGGTTACGTAGGGGGAGAATTTATTGGGGGGGGGGGGGTTACGTAGGGGAAGATTTTATTAGAGGGGTTACGTAGGGGGAAATTGTATTAGAGTTTTGTGTATGGGGAGATTTTTATTGGGGAGTTACGTAGGGGGAAATACGGTGTTGATAAATTGGTACTAAGAGGGAATCTGTTCATATGAAATTAAACCATACATTTGAATAATTTGAATAATCATTTTATAATCATATAAGAACATACAGAGTAATAATGTGTTGTTTTTCAGCTTTTCGGCTTTCTTACCAGGGTTACATAATGGCCACGGACACGAGTGGTTGGGCCAGTACTCTGTTGACATTACCTCCATCCGCTTCACTGAAGTGTTGGTTGATACTCCTCCCTCATCAACCAGTCCCACTCCGCCCATCTCAGTCTCAACCTCACCTCAATCACCAACCCCAGAATCATCAACGGCCATTAACCAGTCCCACTCCGCCCATCTCAGTCTCAACCTCACCTCAATCACCAACCCCAGAATCATCAACGGCTGCAATGGAAGTGGCATCAAAGACACCGACACACAATGTTGGTTGTGGGGAGTGGACATCTTGGTCTATGTGCTCCCCCTGCTGTTCACCTCAGTAGGATGAGATGTGTACCCGTGTGTGTAGGTTGGACGGTGGCAAGGGGCTTCTTCTCAACACCATGGAGCCGTGTCTTTCCTCCACTCCACGTACCACCACTTCCACTTCTAGCACCACTAGCACTACTACAACTTCCACGACTACTACAAGTACCACCACCACTCCAACACCATGGAGAGAAGAACAGCCCCAACAGGAAGAGGAGTTGACTACAAGTAAGTTGATGGAATGTTTTTTATAGTTTGGTACAGTATTGAAGTTTACTCTTACAGTGACCTACTTTCTCCCTTCACATCTTGTATTCATGAGACTCCAATGGTATGCTATTATGTTTTACTTTATTGAATTATTACACAAGTCAGAACTATCAATGTGTAAGTAAAATACCAACCCGTTAACACAAATAATCCAAGGGAATTTTCTGAGCAGCCATGTACAAGGGAAGCTGTGTATAATGAGTGTTTATTGTATTGTATGGTAACACATTGTTACCAGAATTAAATTACAAAATCTATTATAAAATTTTGATTGTAATTAATATTGTATTTCCATAAGATAATACGTAAAGTAACAGTAATTATTTTGTCATGTTCTCACATTAGATTATTTAATTTACTGTTATAGGTTCCAAAATGAAGTACTGTATTTCCTTTTTCATATTTATAAAATTAGAATGTAAAAATCGATTAGTGTGTGTGACAAGTGTGTGATTTCCTCAGAGTTTGTGTGTGATAATTGCCTGTCTGGTGAGGTGTGTGTTGGACTCCACTGGGTGATCCGTACCTAACCTGTCGTACTGCCAGGGACCTCAGCAGACAGAACTGGTATGTATCATTATAGGTTTATCTCAGTTATAATGATTGAATCCTTCTTCAGTTTTGAATATAAACGTGTTATTAATCTTTACCATTAGACCATTAGGTATTCACATAATCAATCCTTTTTTCTTTTTTTTAACTAAAATTTAATATTTTTGCTCTAACCTGTATAAATTGTGTCCTTAGCATAATTATAAGTTCATGTGATAAGTGTTGCACAATACTGCATCTAGTTTATAAGTTGATATGATAAGTGTTGCACAATACTGCATCTGTAAGTTATAATCGTGGTATTATATTGTTTAGTTATAATCGTGGTATCATATTCTTTAGTTATAATCGTGGTATTATATTGTTTAGTTATAATCGTGGTATTATATTGTTTAGTTATAATCGTGGTATCATATTCTTTAGTTATAATCGTGGTATTATATTGTTTAGTTATAATCGTGGTATTATATTGTTTAGTTATAATCGTGGTATTATATTGTTTAGTTATAATCGTGGTATCATATTCTTTAGTTATAATCGTGGTATTATATTGTTTAGTTATAATCGTGGTATCATATTGTTTAGTTATAATCGTGGTATTATATTGTTTAGTTATAATCGTGGTATTATATTGTTTAGTTATAATCGTGGTATTATATTGTTTAGTTATAATCGTGGTATTATATTGTTTAGTTATAATCGTGGTATCATATTCTTTAGTTATAATCGTGGTATTATATTGTTTAGTTATAATCTTGGTATTATATTGTTTAGTTATAATCGTGGTATCATATTGTTTAGTTATAATCGTGGTATCATATTGTTTAGTTATAATCGTGGTATCATATTCTTTAGTTATAATCGTGGTATTATATTGTTTAGTTATAATCGTGGTATTATATTCTATGCTTCAGGTTGTGGAGGTTATGTACCATTGACTCTGAGGTGAGGTGTGCCAGGCATTAGGGTCCCGTACCTTCCAATGTCACAGTACATCATGAATGGTGATGACTGGCGGTGTGTTGATGGTCTATGTATCCCTCTGATCAAACGTTGTGATGGACATATGAACTGTTATGACCAGAGTGACGAACAACACTGTAGTGAGTCCCTGAGTAGGAAGACAAGGCTGTACACGTAGTCAGTACAATATTGTACTGTGATGCAGTTGTACAGTATTATGTCATACTGTAATGTACTAGTTCTTTATTAATTAAGCCATAATTATTACCTGTAGTGGTAAAAGAGGTCTAGGAAGAAGTAATATAAATGTATTCATACAGTACAATATTACATCAGTAGTTTAGTAACTTTATGTTGTCCAAATAGAGTAATGTTTTCATACTTTGTCAAGACAATTGCCTGCATCATGTAATATCATGTTTGGTGTTGTGTGTAATATTGATGTTAATAATAATAATAATATTGTGTGGCATGATTATGAAAAATGAAGTGATAGCATTAGAGAGGGGAGTGAACTCTTAATGATGATGAAAAAGTATTATTAATGAAAGATTCTCAATATACAGTATTTATATTTTTTCTCATTGAATAGTTGTAATATTAGTCATGATATATTAGTCATGATATATATGTAATATTAGCCCATGAGATAAGGAAAATGGAATCATAATTATTGATACTCAATTAAGTAAAAAACACATTGCAGTAATAAATACAATGATATAATATCTCCATTTCTTAGATTATTTGTTTGCCAAATTGTTTCAAACAGTAGATTAGGATTCATGTTTTTAAATTACAAATAATTAATCATGTTAGTCATATCCCTTTCTTTACTAACCACTGTGGGTGTTACAGGATGTGGCCCTGGAAAATTCCAGTGTGGTAACAATACATGGTACGTGTTTGCCGGCGACAGCAAAGTGTGACGGCAAGATGGACTGTTGGGACGGCTCCGATGAACCCAACTGTACCAACTGTGAATGAACCTTTACGAGTTGTGCCGAGTTGTGTTGTGTTATGCGTGCGTCACTTTTAGGTTCTGTGTGAGCTGAATCTTGAAATGTACTTGATACTATTGACGCTGATCTCACCAGAGTTATTTATCTATGAGTTGTTTGAACCTGGTGGAGGATTGCTTAGTTGGCTTCAGAATGTGACTTTGTACCCTATCTGTCATTGATGTATTAGCACTGATCTACAGGCAGTTAGTAACAAGATAAATGCTTTTAAATTCCCTAGTGAATATTTATCTATGGCACTTCATACAAACTAGAAGACTATTTCTCTCTAGATATTTACTGTTGTTTCCACATTTATCTACTATTATATATAGCTTTATTACAGATTGCACCTCAATGCCAAGTAGATCAAAGCTACCAAAGCATCCTGAGTAATCACAGAAGCCTCACTAAGCTATACTGTGTTTCTGCTCCGTTTCAGTCACCCTCACTGACAATTTCATAATTCTTCACTCATGCACTGTAGTCTTCCAGTATAATTATTTCAGAAAGTGTAGCCAAGTCAGCATAGTAGCTATTCAACTCTACTTGTTATTATGTTAGCCATGTCTTAAAATCATCCGGGCACTTAATGCATCACTGTATCTTGAAAAAAAGTTATTAAATGCTTTCAGGTACAAGTATCAGAATAGAATAATGTTATGGATATAGTGTAGTATATTACTGCGCATCAACTCCCAAGACACACATGGAGCCAAGGTCTGCAAGAACCAACAAGAGATTCGCTGTCGATCCTTGTAGCAAAGTCAATCCTCTTGCCCTTCCCTTATCACCGTCCCTGTCTCCCCCTTCATCCTGGAACTTCACCCTTTGTAGAGAAATGTTTTAACACCACAGGAAAACCAAACCAAACCAAACCTACCTGCTCTCACTATTAACATTGTACAGTAGTGTAGTGTTTTATTTTTCTTGTGTACTGTATATACTGTAAATTTAACAATCCTTTGATATTGGTAGCTTGAAGATAATTATCCTCTTTAAGTTAGGTGTTATTGCATGTATTGAAGCCAGCATTTTTAAGTTTTGCATGGAATAATACTTGCTATTCTGTAATGGTTTGCAAGTTGTCAGCTGTAATACGACAACACAGTACTGTATGTTTTCTTTGCATGATAATACTGTACTGTACTTTTAAAATGAAATCTCCATTGTTTTTTTTTTCTATTAATGCATGGAATTATTATCGACTGACCCTTATAACACGAGGTTACATGTAGTGAAGATGTCATGTAGGTTGCCGCTACACCCTGCATGATTTCCTTCCTTTATTCTCTCTTCACTTGCAATGAACGTTTGGGTTTGCTGCCGTGCCTTGCCTCAACAGTGGCAGGTAAGGTTCATATACTGTACAGAATTGGCTCTCTGATTTAGCTTGTTTTGGTTATTTTGGATAATGTGTTTATATCCTTGTGATTCCTTTATTTATTTTTTACTGGTTTGACATGTGACTTTAATTGCATGGATGATGTGTGTTTTAATTTTATTTATGTATGACTAACATCTTCTGAATGTGATGCTGAATTGGGATAAGAAAAGTAGCAAGCTTACTACAGCTTGTTTCAATAATAATTAAACGGTATAAATCAAAACTTGATAATGGAAATAGTGGTTCCCAATTCACCATCGCTCTTGTTCTTCACACCTCACCCATCCACAACAACAACTCCCTCCTCCTTACCTCACTATCCTTGATCCACCAACCTGTCTTGTATTCCTTGTCCAAAACTTCCTTAAACCCTCCTACTTGAAAACAAGAAGCATCAGCATCAACAACAGACAACGGATCTGGAAGCAGTTCTCTGACGCCTGGCTCGATGTGTGTCTTACAGTGTGTCCCAACCCTGACACTCAGTTTACTTGCCACAGCAGCCAGTGTATCCCCCAGCACCAGTTCTGTGACGGCCTGGCAGACTGTAGGAGTATTATTATATTAATTATTTGAAGGTTCTGTAACTCACCTACCTACAGTACCTGTTAACACACACCAAACTCCTCTAGCCCACACATAAAGGACATGTTATACCAGTTGTTGAAGTTCCTCAAGTTGTCTGGCCGAGCTCAGCCCCTTGGTATACCAGTTAATGTTGGTGATAGTTTAGGAAGGGCTGTATTCTTAGTCCTATTTGTGTCATGGCTCTTGATACAAGATGTGAGCACCTTCATAGATCACTGTGGACCCTGACGTTACATAGTATAGATGAATACGAAGCCATTCCAACTCAGAATTACTGTATCTTTTTCATAATTTTAGTTTAGATTATACAGTAAACATACATTGTACTTTGCTTTCTAGATGAAGCTTGAGTTAAGGTTATTTATGGAGAAATAATACCGTGGTTGCTCATACTTACATGTTGATGGTGTATTTGTCAGCAATATTTCTTTTTTTAATTTCAGGTTTACAAGGTCTGAAAGTTGAAGATGTTTATGTTCTTCTCTAGGAGTACGGAATGTATAACCTTATTATTTTATATTGAAACGCTTTCTTTCTAATATGAAATACAAGTACAGTATGTGGTTGAATCTTTGTAAAACAGTATCCTGGTAGGTTAAAAGTACGGTAAATTAAATTTGTTCATAGACAGAGTGGCTCGTGTGCTTCTCTCCTTTCACAAGCTCTCTTCAAAGTTACAGTGTTTTGATTGTGTTATGATGTTAGTCCATAGAAATATTACATAAATCATTAATTTTCCTTTTTTTGACAGAGAACTGGGCGATGCATGACAGATGCCAGGTTCTGTGGTGGTGGGAACACGTGTAAGGACGGGAGTGATGAACCGGACTGCCATCGGTCTGTCCTCACTCTCCCACCGGCAACGAGAACTTCTGTCTTGAGCAGAACCTCAGAGCCAAGGCCTAGCGCTCTCTGGCTGGCTGACCTGTCTGTATAGGCCTTGCTCAGAGCATACCAGTGAAACCGGCCAATGGGAGGGAACCACGGAGAGCATTAATGAAGGTGGATATTTACTGGGAGGTACACGACCGTCACTTGTGCCAACCACGGAACGGAGTAACGTAAAAACACCATCTCCTGTGCTGTACATAACCTTAGGAACACAAGAGCACCATCCCACTACCACAACAGTCACAACCCCAATGAGAACAACAACAACTGCAAACAATGGTGAAAGTTCAGATAACAACATGGCAGAAGTTAAAGACAAGGATGAAAGTGCAGGTGGTATGTCACAGCCACAGAGTAGGAGGAAAATACCTGCTGCCATTGACAGGAGCTGGAGAAGAACAGCTTAGTTCATGCCCAGAATAGAGGAGTTTTTGAGGGCTGCAAGGGAGGACCAGAGAGTTCTCCAAACATCCTCCTTGTCAAAGCTTTGTCCAGGAGCAGGACTAGGCTTAGTGAACATATGAGCAGCAGTGGGGAAAGTGGTAGTGATGTAGAAAGCAATATGGACAAGCAGGGTACTAGTAGACACTCTCCAAATAATGGCATCAATATTCCCGTTGGGCAAGAGAGTGGCTAATTTCTGTTTGGAAAGTGAATTAGATGTTAGAGATGAACAAGACTTGAATAAATAATAAAGTGATGTGTATGTACGTTAAGTGTGTGTGAGAATGTACAACCAGTTTGTAATGACAATTTTATAAATTGTGAAAATGGATGTACAGTACTGTACTGTATATTGAAAAGAATAAGTCAAAGTCAGCTGCTATTTTAGTATATCAGTGTTAAAAAGATAAAGAAATATATTACATCACAATGTTGATATATTAATGTTGTGAGAGGAGAGTCCTTTTGTATATCTAGTTGAGAAATACCAAAGATTGTATGTATATTTTGTCCTGATTAGGACCTTATAATGTTATCTAGTCTGTATGAAAATGTACTTATCATTTACTGTTGAGGAGTCTTGGGCAGACTGGCCCAGTTTTTCAGGCAGATTCGGGGAGAAAATATCCTCCTCCTTCACTTGCCCTAGACAGTGAGCCAGAGAGCCCAGTTGGGATTTCTCAGCATCAGTTTCCATAATGAGCACAGAGATAAAAGTGAGGGAGCTACAAGTGTTGTGGCACCATCCCTCCCATACCAGGCTGGATTCTTTCACTATGCTTCTTGTATTATGATCCCTCCTTTACTAACCTGCAGTATAAAAGGGAAAAAAAAATGATATATTCACCCTTTTGTTTACTCATTTTATTAAATGAAATAATGCTAATTTGTTGAATCATCAAATTAGTATTGTTTGCCATCAGTATTGAGCCTGTATGTAATATCATTGCATTATACTTCTTCATAGCAGTGTACTGTATATTGGGTTTGCATTGCAGACAGTCCATAAGAGAACTTTTCTTCTGGAGTTCTTGCAGTGTAGTTTCTTCCCAGGAGTTGACATTATTATGGCTATCTAAAAATTAAGTGAGTCCTTAAATAAGTCATACAGTCTATAAACCTTTTGTTTAAAACATCACACAGTACAGCAGAATACTTTTGTGAAATGTTTACAAATGAAGAATGTTTTTTTTTATTTCATTATTAAAAAGAAAAAAGTGCTGGAATAGTAAAAAAAAAAATTGTTTGAAAATGTGCAGCCCCAGTTACCATGTTTGAAGTGTGTGTGTGTGGTTGAGGATGGTGTGCCTTCTTACTACAGACAGTATGAACTCCTCTGATGGTATGGAAGGGTTCAGTCACTCGGATAGCAGGCTGGAGAATTGGTCTTATTGCAACTGTCTTTATTTTTTATTTATTGCACAAAGGATGGTACCATTATCCGAATCAAGTTGAAAATCATTAACATTTTATAAATCCTATAATGTACAAGCATTGAGGATCACGTCTGCAAGCCAATGAAAAGTGAGTCAAAGTAAATTTACAATACAGTACTTCCAGTTTAAAGTATAAAGCAGTGGTGGTTTATGCTAAAGATTTTAAGCTGAATTGCATTATGGAGACCTGCTGTACAGTTTAATTATTATATAAAAAAAGTTAGAAACTATTATCAAGTATGCCTGCCTGGACTCTATGTATCTTTTGTATGATCATGTTGGTGCTAACCTTGCCACAAGTTTGTCAAAAGCAGGTGATAGAGGGTTCATACTTCTAACAGGTTTTTCCCCTCCACTACGACTGCCTTTATCATATTAATAGCCGAGCTGCTCCAAAATATTTTCTGATGATAATTATGCCCTGTGTGCTGCTTGCTTTTATGGTTTGTTATTCTGTGTTACATAGTCCATACACAGTTCATTCATAGCACAGTCATATCCAATTATTGTCAACCATTAGTCTCCATCACTCTTTTAGCTGTTGGTATCAATTAAGTGGTTTCAGTATCCTAGGTATTTCTGTATTTGTTGTGATCACTTAATTAACTTTGAGGAGGAGTGGATGTGAGTGTTAGTGAAGTTGATGGAGACAGAGATTACATTAGTATGCTTAGTCAGGCACTAAATTTTTGTCCAAGAACATTTTCATTTTGCGAGAATTTTTGCAATGCATTTTGTTGAGGTACTGTTTCATGAAGCGGATTTTTTTGTTAACAATTGCACACTTGAGTTTATGTAGCAATATTCTCCATCCAATATAACATAGTATCGGGAGTTTTATTTTGTTCATAAAATTGCTGCTGAGTAAAAACAGCACATTTTTAAGAAGAGAGAAAATGCCTTTACACTATTGTAAAAGATTATAACCACTGAATGGAAAACATTCACTAGTCCATACATTATTTTTGCATAGCTAGCTAAGGAAGTTTTTTTGTAAAAGCATTCTGTACATATATACAGTATATAATTATGTATATACTGTATATATGGTAATATATAATAGTGGATACAATTGTTTTGTTACTCAGCTATACATGCTTGCATTATGAGCAGTCATAAGTTGGTCCAGCATGTTAAGCTTGACCCCGGGTTAAGCCTGACCCCGGGTTAAGCCTGACCCTGTGTTAAGCCTGACCCCGGGTTGAGCTTGGCCCCGGGTTGAGCTTGACCCCGTGTTAAGCCTGACCCCGTGTTGAGCTTGACCCCGGGTTAAGCCTGACCCCGGGTTAAGCCTGACCCCGGGTTGAGCTTGACCCCGTGTTGAGCTTGACCCCGGGTTAAGTCTGACCACGGGTTAAGCCTGACCCTGTGTTGAGCTTGACCCCGGGTTAAGCTTGACCCCGGGTTAAGCTTTGACCCCGGATTAAGCTTGACCCCGGGTTAAGCTTTGACCCCATAGACCATACATACATACATATATCCAGCATATGACCCTTGGCCAAACTTAGTAGGTGTCATTGATTCTATTGATTAACCTTCTTAGTCCACTTGTACATACAGGGCCGTTTCTAGGCATAGGCGACTAAGGCGGCCACCTTGGGCGCCATATGCTAGGGGGGGGGGGCAAATTGCTGTCAAATATATGTAAAAATGAGAACAAATAAGTAAAGTACAGTAAATTAAAAAAAATTGGCTCCGATTTTCTCTCTGAAAATTTGTAGTTACAGTACTCAATACTTTGCAGAAATTGCGGATATCTCCGTCTTAATATATTACTGATAACAATACTAAATAATTATAAGCTTATAACGTACTGTGTTTGTGTTACTCGATTCTGAATAATAATTCAGAGATAATCGATCTGGAGTAGGAATGGGTAGAGGAAGCGTGGCTGGCAAAGGTGGCGGGCAGTGCTTATTAGACTCGTGGCTATAATTCATAGTCTGGCAGTGCGAAATCTTTCTCTCAGGGGGTCTACAGACCAACTTAACCATCCCAATAATGGAAATTTTCTCAAAGAAGTGGAACTCATAGCTCAATTTGACCCTGTTCTTAGAGAGCATATTGTGAAGGTACAAGGAGGTGGCAGTCATACATCCTACCTAGGTAATATTATTCAAAATGAGCTTATTGACTGCATCACTGTAAGGGATTGTGAACTGTATAGTGACAGAAATTAAGAAGTCTAAATACTTTTCAATCATTTTAGACTGCACTCCAGATTCAAGTGACAGGGAGCAGTTATCAGTGATAATAAGAATAGTTGAAGTCGAAGGCACTCCACAAATTAAAGAGTATTTTATGGGTTTTCTTGAGACAGAAGTTACAACAAGGGAAGGTCTCTCAGCACTCATCCTTAAAAAACTCCAAGAGTTAAATATCCCATTTGAAGACTGCAGAGGGCAGTGTTATGATAATGGAGCAAAGATGAAGGAAAAAAACAAGGGAGTACAAGCTAGACTTCTTCAATTAACCCCTAGGGTCTTATTTGTGCCATGTGGAGTGCAAACTGTTAATCTAGTCATGTGTGATGCAGCAAAGAGATCTTCCGAGGACACAGGCTATTTTGGCTACCTACATAAACTATTTAACCTCTTTTCAGCCTCTACTCAAAGGTGGTCAATCTTGAAAAGACATGTGGACACAACTTTAAAATCGTGGGCTGATACAAGGTGGGAAAGTCGAATCAACAGTGTGGGAGTTGTAAGATTCCAAGCGGCGAAGGTGAGAGATGCTCTTCTAGAGGTAAGAGAGAACACTGCAGATCCAGCTATAAAAATTGAAGCACAGACTTTAGCAGAAGAGGTAGGATCATACCGGCTTTCTATTTGTACAGTGGTGTGGTATGATATTCCAACAAAAGTTCAAGCTGTAAATAAACTTCTTCAATCACAGAGCATGCATCTAGATGTAGCTGTTGACCTCTAGAAGACTGAAGACTCCCTTTGTAGCTACAGACTTACTGGCTTTGTTAGTGCCCAGATATCTGCCAGAGAAATTTGTGAAGAAATGAATGTGGTAGCTGTACTAAAAAAGAAAAGACTAAGAACCACAAAACGTGAGTTCTCCTACGAGGCCTTTGACGAACCTTTGACAGATACAAAGAAGAAATTGGAGGTTTCATTTTTTAATACAGTTGTTGATGTAGCCGTCGCATCTCTGAGAGAGAGAACTGAAATGATGAGTAATGTTGCTAGTCTAGTAAGTTTAGTGTACTTATCAACTTCCCTGGTCTGTCAGCTGATGAGCTGGAAAAGCAGGCAAAAGATTTGTGTAATACTTTCAAAAGTGGAGATCATACTGACTTAGACTATTTACGGTCAACAATGTCCCAAGAGCGCCTCAATGGACTTGCAATTATTAGTATAAAGAAAGAAATGTCGAAGCATGTTTTATATGAAGAAACTCTAGTTGCTTTTGCTGCTCGGAAGTCGAGACGAATCAGGTTTTAAAGATAGGAAAAAACATGAGGAATTATTTAGTTTTAAACTGCCTGATTAATTTCACCTTAAATGAGATTTGTATTATATTGTGACAAATAATTTCATGTATTTGCATGTTATAGCGATTAATTAAATTTGATGTGTATGTATTTATGTTGTGGTGAAGTATTGTAGCAACAATAAAAAGGACGGAATTGATTCTGAATGTTTTGAGTCCTTTTTTCTAGCTATGGGGGGGGGGGGCCTGCAGACCTCTAGAAACGGCCCTGTGTACATACATACATACATACAGCTGCATAGTATAATACACATATTGTATTTTTATGCTTATGTGATATATTTATGTTGTACTACATTTTGAAGTATAAAAAAATTGTAATAAAGGGTTGGGTATATATTAACCTTGTATTTACTAAGCATTTAATTGACATGAATGGCATCTGTTAAAAATGTCCAGATAAAATAACCAGAAAGATGATAATAATAATGAAAGATGATGATAAAGGGGTCCTGGATAGGGTTGCTATATTTGAGCAATCTAAAAAGAGGACATTTCTATCGCTCACGTATCGTACACACTTCGGCACTATTTTGTGACCATATATATATATATATATATATATATATATATATATATATATATATATATATATATATATATATATATATATATATATATATATATATATATATATATATATATATATATATATAATGGCTACAAACCCACAAAATAAGCATTCACAATCGGATTTCACCAAATTCACACACCTTGCCTCGTATCACGGAGATTCAAAACTGATGTTGTCGTTTGTTGTGAGCTCAGCTGGAGTTACGACGAAAACTGAACACGTTCTGTTCGGAAGTTTTGTCGCCTCCTCTGTCCTCGAATCCTCAATTCTTCGCCTCTCTCTTGATCTTTATCATAATGAGTAATGCATTTATATCATAATGTCTCCCCAAATCAATCTAAGAAATTATGAAAGTTGAAAATCCGGACTTTTGGCGATTTTTCAAAAATCCGCCCGGCCGGTCATTTGAAGTCTAAAAAGGAGGACATGTCCGGGTAAATTCGGACGTATGATAACCCTTTAAGGGGATATCATTATATTATGGTGAACATTATTAAGACAACTATAATAATAATAATAATAATAATAATAATGAAGTACTGTAGTGTATTATGTATGATGTATGAATAGTGTATTATTTATTAAAATCAGGAGAGAGAGAGAGAGAGAGGGAGAAAGAGAGAGTTAAATTTAGGTTATACATTTTGCGATCCCCACATCTCTTGTCTAGTTAACAGTGCAAACAAGTAATTGAGCAGTTTGTGTGTGTGTGTGTGTGTGTGTTTGAGATAGAAAGAAGTTAAGGAGGAGGAGGGGAGTGGGTGGGGGGTAATGTAAAGAACATGGAGGTATAATCTAAGAGGAGGCGGCATGACGTCACAGAAGTGAAGCCAGTTTTCTATTGGTCGGCTGTCCTCCCTACCCCCCATTGACTCAAAACATTGAACAGCTGATCACGTCGGACCATCAATTTCACCAACATTCTTTGCCATTTTTTAAGATAATGCTGGCGTGTTCAGCATATGGGTGTACCCAGAGAGACAGGAGTCTTTCTACTACATTTCATATGTATGTTAAGAAAGTCATATAGAAAAATATACGACAGAAATTGACAAATCAACGAAGTGAATTTCATCACCTGCCTCGCACACCGCGACACGTACCCATGTCCTGTAGAATATTAATACTGTACACACAAAAACTGTAAATCCAAGGCTATTATAGTGTTCTGATATTAACTATTAATGTATAACCTGACGTATATATAGCATTGACAGGGTTATAAAAGATAAACTGGCTCCATGGGGGGACCTATTTGTGCCTAAGTTAGGGTTGGCCTGAAGGATAACTCGAGTGTTGAGAGATTGTATTATGAATGTTTTAGCATATTTCATAATGTTTTAAAGATATTTAATTTATAATTGTGTTTACTATGTAGACTATTTGGTTGTTGAGAATTTAGGTGTAAGTTAAAAAAAACCGTAGTCTAAGTTAAGCCAATGTGTGGAAAGAGTTTTTATAATTGTGAAATTACTGCCTGGGACTGATGAGTAAAATTAATGTTTCTGTGTAAATCAGAGTGAACTGAAACTGAGGAAGTAATGACACACTTTATGCAGTAACATGCAGTCATCATGGTAAGATTCCATGTGGTAAAATGTGTTTGATAGAAGACAACACACCTGAGTGTCAACTCAATTACATGACAGTTCTGGGTGTTACACTACACATCTCTTCACTACACATCACATATCTCCAGTAGGCCTACCATATACACATTTTCACTACCCTATTCACATGTTCAGTACACAATACACACATCTCCATTACCTTAATTATACACATCATCACAACACACCACATCTTCACTACCCTATACATATCTTCACTACATAGGCTACATTTTCACTGCAGATCACACATCTTCACAGCACACACACACATCTTCACTTCACTATACACATCTTACTGTATAAATTATAATCTTATTTATATACTATACTTAAAGAGTGACACAAGGCCTTCCACAGTCTCATACTAGAAATCTTTATATAATTAATTTTATTTGCATTTGTACAGTTTATCCACATATGAAGCTGGTAGGCCTATGGTTCATTACTTGTGAGGTGGCTACAACGAAAGGAAATTTAAATGAAAAAAGATGTAGTTTGTTGACAGGCAGACAGTAAAATATTATTACTATCTGCTTGTCAACAAACTATAACTTTTGCTCACTTTCCTTCCTGTTGTAGGTATCTCGCAAGTAGCGAGGCGTACCAGATTCATGTGTGGTCATCTGTACTTGTTGTTATTTCTCTGTAACGTTATAATACGGTCTGTGGGTTGGTATGTAAGCTATCACCTTCTCTTTTACTATACTTTTTGCATAAAATAAACTATTCATTCATTATTCAATTCATTCTTTCATTCATACTCCTAGGAAAAGTTTGCGAGCAGAGGTAATGCTCTAGTTGGAAACAGCGATATTTAATGGGTTTAAGTACTTTTGATAATATACAGAATTGGATAATTTTATGTAGTTATCATATATGGAACAAATTCAAGTCTCTTTCTGGCTATGATTATAGGATATATGAGAAAATAAGACTATAATTATAATGGGAGTAAGGCGGGCGAGGCAATGTTTTGAGTCAATGGGGGGTAGGGTAATAGGCTCCGCCCCTTGCTTCACTTTGGGTGTACAGGAAGAGCGGCTCATGCCGCCTCCTCTTAGATTATACCTCCATGGTAAAGAAGGACTGTGGGTTGGGTACTGGGAGAAGGATAGGACACTCCATTATTCTGGTGTGGTTATCGTGGCGCCTCTAGCGGCCAAAAGGAATCAACACTCCAGCTCCCGTTTACTTCCCTTTATCCTGAATAATCATTAAGTTGAATTTTCTTTACTAGTAATACACAGGACATTTGATATTAATTACTTTGCTATAGAATGAATAATTAAATTCATTGTGGTCAAACTACATAATTAATGACTGATAATATATTCGACAAAACTGCCTTAGTGATTCCTATTGCCCGCTAGGTGGCTCTCCTGTACAACGATGATAAAAAAAAAAATCACTTCCAATTCAATTAAGGATCGGACAGCATAGAGGACGCACGTCGATTTATTCTCTCTGTGTCAACTCGCCGGTGTTTTGAGTTTCTGTAAGTAATAAGTATTCTTCCTTCTTTTATATCAAATTTTAAATGTGTTGTGGATGATATAGTACTTGTGTTAGATGGCTAATTATCTGATATTTTTTTGTTTGTTACAAGAGTTACTTTACAATATTTACTTTAACAGTTAGTTACTTAGAAATAATATATTTTAAGAAGATTACAGTAGTTACAAAAACGTATATCATAATTATATACTCCAATATTATAATGAAGGTTTAGTTGTAGTTAAAGGGGGTGTGGGAATAGGGGGACAGGCTTGGGGGGGGGGGGGGGTTAGGAGTAGGGTGCAGGAGTAGGGGGAGGACAAACTTTAGGGGATTAGGGGGGTTCTAGAATAAGGGGACAGACTTTCTACCCACCCCATGCCTGTCCCCCTATTCCCGCACCCCGCCAGTCCCCCCAAGCCTGTCCCCTACTCCCACACCCCCTTAATTAAGCCACAATGTGTCATCGTAAATAAATACACTTGATATGTATAATTAGAATAGGTAAATATCGAAAGAATTACCATTATTGCATACGGATTTAATATCTTCATTACCCACTTATTTATTTCTGTTATCGTAAATAATCCAGTTGATATAATTAGAATCTGTAAATATCGAAAGAATTACCATTATTGCATACGGATTTAATACCTTAATTACCCACTTATTTAGACCATTCTATTATTTCTATAAGACTATTAATATTTTCTACTATGGTATTTCATCCTCAAATGCCCCATATCCAATATTTAAATGGGGATTAGGGCTTAGAAGTATTGTACGTGGTGTCTTGATTATAATTATTACTGAAGGGTGGTTGGTGGTGTTGTATGGAATATTATTATTTATTTTTATGTTTCGGTGGATATTTTATGTTAATGCCTTCTTTGTCAGGAGTTCATTATGTTGGTTTTGTTGTAGTTTGAGTGGGGGGGGGGGGATGTGGGTTATGTTGTTTGTGTGTGATTTGCTCAAACTTTTCTGGATTAATAATGATGCCAAAAATGTAGCTTATAAATACATTGGTTGTACGAAGATTTTGTAACTGGGGCTTTCACGGTCACCTTCCATAGTAGTAGTACGAGCTTAGCCTTATTATGCATGATATTTTTTTACCTAGCTTTGAAAGATATATGATTTTATTTTTCATGTAATTGTCAATAAACTGCTGCTTTATTTTGGTATAACTGCATAAGAGGTCCATGTATATTGCACAAGGGGACAATGTAATATGTTCATGTGTAATGAATTTAAGAGGAGATTGCACTTATTTTTGGTATAATAGCATATAGAAAATTTCAGCTGTCCAGAGCCTAAGTTCAGTGTTTTCCTGCCATTGTAAACATTGGACAGTCCCGGTATTTTCCCTAGGTTAGGTCCCAGTAATTTGCCCAGGTTAATAATTTGATACAGTGCAGCCCTGGGGCTGAAAATATATAGGGGTGAGACAATGTAAAAGAATGGTACAGTATAGTGTTTGTTATGATATACATATACATTTATAAATCTACAGGTACTTATGGGATATTTATTTATTGTTAATACAGTATTTACAATAGTAGGTATTGGGTTGTTCTTATACCAGTCGGTTCTTGTCCTTATAGGTTTTAATTTGTTATAGCGACGGGTGGCCCTTGATGGAGGGCTAGAGGTAGCAGCAGGCCATGGTGAGGTTGTGACGGTAGCCTCTCCCCAAACTTGGTCAGGTCACGGTTTAGGGAAATTAACGCCTGTTGACAGGTGGTGTAGGCTGGTCCCAAAATTATCCGACATGCTCTTTTCTGTACACTTTCCAACCGGCACATCTGTGTGGTGTTTAGTGCAGATGACGAGGCAGGAGAAGCATATGTCAGTTTAGGGAGGATGAAGATGGTGTAGATATCCCTCAGTTGTTGATGTAGGGCACCCAGGGATTTCATAGTTTTGAGCATGTACAGCCTGTAGGTGGATGCCTGGATGGTGTTGGTGATGTGCAGCTTCCAGTCTAGTTTATTGTTGATGGCAGTAGTCTGGTTGACTCCACCACATGAAGTAAGTGGGAGCCAATTGTAACAACTGGTGGTGGCACTGGAGTTGTGGCTATACACACATGCATCACCACTGTCTGGTATTGTTTGATGGTGACATGATTATCCCTTGTTCAAATTTGTAGGCTGTCAAGGATATTTTGTAGAGGACTGTAATTTGGAGAGTCATTGTTGATGGTGATCTCTACAGTGCAGTGATGTGGTGTGTCCATGAGAGTGTCATTTATTAACATAATGCCATATTGCTTCTTATCAATTTTATCACAGATGGTGCTATAGGCCCGGGCAGCTGAAGATGAAATCTTCACAAATGAGACTTGGGATGGGAGTGATGGCAATTGGTCTGAGATTATTAAGTGTGGGAGGGTTAGGCAACTTGGGGATTGGTGTTATATAGGCGGTTTTCCATTCAGCTGGACATTTAGGCTATCTGGTCAAGGCAATGCTACAAGGTTTTATGAGTGTGGTTGGTGAAGTTCCAAAACTAGTCTCTTGTTCGGAGTGTTACTTCGTGGAGATGAATGCAAAAAAAAAACACAACAGGTTATTATTTAGTCTCCCAGGTGTGTTGTAATGTATTGAAGGAACTTGAAAATGTATTAAAAATCTAAGTTTGTTGTGAACGGATTATAAAATAATTAAAAGCTAACTAGTCTAATAATTTTTCAGCAGAGATGGTTGGCATGATGGTGTGAGCTGGATTGGGTCAAGATGTGGAGGGGACCCCAAGTGTTATACAACCCAAAAAAAAGTCCAGTGAAAATTTCCTTCCATCATTGTATTTTAGGTGCAAAGAATTTGGTAACACATCTAAATATAATAATAAAACACATTATGTCAACACATGCATCCCTCTTTGATAAGTCATACATATGTTGTATGAGGATTAATATGATGGCAGGAAAGTTTGGGTGGATAATTTGATTTTGGTTGTATATACAGCCAAAGTGTGTACCTCGTTGGCCAGTGCTGCTGATGCTGCTTCCCATATACAGTATACTCCTTGATGACGGCCTTGTTCTACCACCAATGTAAGATGATGATGTTTGTAACTGTTATTATTATTAATTTGGTAGTTATGGGAACTGGGTTATTAAGTGGGGAGTTTGTAAATGTTGCAGTAAAAGCTTAATACAGTACAGTAGTTCTCGAATGTTTATTGTAGTAAAATGGGAATGGTTGATATGTTTGGAAAATATTCACAATGAGTATAATGTAATTTCCTGTTTATTAGTGTAACTTTGTGAGAAGGCTCCACCTCTAAGACTGCCTAATTTTTGCCTGGTACTCTATAACCACTTCCAATCAGCATTGTTACACTTATCTATGGAGTAAACTTCCTTGAGGCAAATACTTCCTTGTACTAGATTGAGAGCTGTCAATAAATCCATGTGAATGATGTGATCACACCTCACAGGCTACGGCTCAGTGAAATGGTTATGTAGACTTTCCCGTTTGTAATTATGAGTGGGTTTAGAAGAACATCATTCACACATTGTATTAATTTCCAAATCTGTCTTGTACAGTTGTGTGGGTGCTGAAATTCTGGGCAAAGGAATGTCCAGACAGCTTGAGGAACTTCAACAACAACAGCCAGAAATCTTGTCCATGCTTTGTCTCTCTCAACGAATCTTGACGAAGGTTAGGTCATCTCGTAAGTAGAATATGAGCAAGTTTGTGGAAAAATAATATAGGCTATTGTTCATTTAAGGGGAGATTCTCTTGTTGGTGAATTGGATCTATCCATATATAGCTCTAATGACATGTTCCCTCCTGGAATATCCTTCCTTAATCTTTCATCCACAGCTACATAATCAATTAAAACTCTCTTGTTCTCCTCTATCATCCTTTCTTCATGTATATCAGTATATCATGTTGTGCTCAAAGGTGTTGGCTAAGAACAATCCCCTCTCAGCACAGATGTCTACCAGATACTCACCCATTCTCATTCACTCCTTCCACACCCCATTTACCAACAGTGCTTCCTACTTTCACATTCATGTCGCCCATCATTATAATCCTCCTCACATTCATACACTTATTTAGCTATCTATCTATCTATAGCTCTGACGCCTCGCTCCCTCTGGGAACTCCCCATAAGAGGGTGGCCACGTCAGAAGTCTCCATCTTTCCCTGTTCCAACACTCCCTCCTTACTTGGTCCAGCCCTCCCCCTCGTGTTTCTCTCCTTTACATACTCTTCCACTCTGTTCTGCCATCTAACTAGTGGTCTGCCTCTCACACCACGTCCCACAACTTCACTTCCATACACCTTCTTTACAAACTCCTCACCTTGCATTCTCTCTACATGTCCAAACCACCTCAGTGTATTACGTTTCACTCTCTCAACCACTCCAATTGCCTTCTCACTCATACACACTCTCATTACTTTCTCCATCCCACCTTGTCAGTCCACATGCACCTCTCAGATAACTCATATCCACAGCACCTCTTCTTGACTGATGAGCCCTACTCCATGTCCAGGTCTCCGACGCATACGTCAGTGTTGGCAGGATTATACTATTTCGCAGTCCCCTCTTCACTTCCATACTCACACTTCTACCTTTCATTATCCTCCCCAGTGATCCAATGACCTGTCTACCCTTCACTGCTCTCTCCCTAATTTCTCCTTCCATGTTTACACAGAACTGTCCCCAGGTACTTAAACTCCTTCACTTCCTCCATCCTCTCACCCCTCAGGGTTATTTTACACTTCGTCCCAGTTGGTACTTTCACTCTGTAAGGTGTAGCAAAGTCGATCACTTCAGTTCCTGCCCTCAAACACCATCACTTTACTTTTACCCACATTCACCTTCAGTTTCCTTCGTTTACATACAGACTGAAATTCATCCAATACTCTGTAAATTTCTTTCACTATCAGCACAGTGTCATCCGCAAATAAACAAGGACCAATTTACTTCATTGAGCCTCAACTTCACCCCCAGACCATTCAAACTTATTTAGCTCCTCCCAGAAATCTCTCCTCCTCTCATTCACTATTGCATATGCACACACCCACGCATACTTCACTAATCCAATCTTCCCTGTCAACCACACCACTCATCTTACACCATCCATGCGCCTCTACTCCCTTCCACACCCCTCCCTCTTCCTTTACAGGAAGGTTTCTGAGTCCTCCCCACTAGGCCATGAAACAGAATATCTATGGAGGTGATTTGTTTCCTGGCATAGTTTGGAGGAATCTGTAGCTCCCCCCCCCCCCCCCCCCCAATTTAGCATCAAGATAATCTCCCCTTTATGACTGATTTGTCAGATATAAAGGAATGCCTGTTGGGAATATATTATATTATTGATATACTGAAATAATAAAACACAAGATTTTGGAATATAGATGAATAAGTTTTATTACATTGCTTTACAGTCATGAGTAAATTTGAAAAGGAATTTATTAAACCTTTGAATTCCAGTAGTCCAGTGAGAGCATTCTGGAGTGTTGGTACACTCTGGTTGCAGTGAAAAAACTATATAATAGAGGGAACAAATCTTGTCAAATGCACTATAATATAGAAAGTGTCCAGATCCTAAATGAATCTTTATTTGGCAGATATTGGAGTGTGTGTGGTGTTAGCAGACCTTGGAGTGTGTGGTGTTAGCAGATATTGGAGTGTGTGTGGTGTTAGCAGACCTTGGAGTGTGTGGTGTTAGCAGACCTTGGAGTGTGTGGTGTTAGTAGACCTTGGAGTACCTCATGGCAAAATTGACAATGCTGATGCTGGTAAGTATCTAGTTTTGGTTTCTTAGAGCATCTTGAATCCTTCAAAATAGGATAGGAAATAGGACTGGATTAACAAAAAAATAATGGTTGCCTGGAATAGTTTGGAGGATTCAGTTGCTCCAGATTTACGTACACTGAACTTCCCCCTTAATTATTGTGTTAATTTAATGTAAGGCATACATAGAAGAGAAAACTATTATGAGGACTGTAATTAATAGTAGTGTTTTATGATGAAATGATATAATTGTGATATCAAAAGTAATTGGAAAGAGAATTGTGATTAAGGAGGAATATTCAGAATTGGTTTTGAACATGATAAAAAAAGGAATTCGATTCTCCATTATTTTTAGTTAAAGTAAATAAAAAATGAACTTTAAAATGTTTATTGAGTGAAAGAATTTGTAAATTAATAATAATGTAAAGAGAAGGAATATTAGTTATGTTTTTAGTGGATAGACCAAGTGAAACAATGAATGGAGGGAAATGTAATAATGAATTTATTTGTGGTGGTAGAAGACCTATGCTAATGATGAAATATTATGTTGCAGGTGGTGGTGGTTGTTGGAAGTTCCTCAAGCTGTCTGGCAGAGCAGCCCCGAGGTGCAGTCTGATGCACCAGTAACACACTCCTAACTCTTATTGGATTGGGTGATCTAGCATTGTGTAGACACTCTTCTGAAGATTGTACAGTATCATTCAACTATACACACACCAATCAACCAGTAGTGAGATGGACTGTGGTGTATTTGTTTGTATGGTGCTTGCTGTCTTTGGGAGATGTGACCCCCTTCTCCCTTGGTGCTGGAGACCAAGTGCAGTTACCTGAAGGAACCCTGTTGGGCCCCCAGTATGTATGGGGGGCCAGGGAGTTTCCTAAGGGGACTTGCAGTCTTGGAGAATTAAGATGTACAGTTGATGGAAAATTCTCCTTTGACCTCTGTTCAGTTGCTCTCCAATACAACTATGACCCTGGTCCAGCACATCTGTAGAAAAAAGAAAAGAAATTAGTATTAAATTATAATAAGTATCCACTGTGACACAATAATAATCTTTTCCTCTTTTAAACTATGTCTTGATATTGGAGATCAATTGTTTCATGGGATACTTCTAGGATTCAGTAGCACTCTAATGTACCAATAAATATGATCTCCCCTTAAATAAAACCATTATTTACTGTACTCAACCATTTTATGCTACCTCTTGTCTAGTACTTGATAAATTCATTCTAAAAAAAATCTGTGACACTGATGCAATTACTCAATTCATGGCCAGAAATATCTACTGATGTATTTTCACCTACCCAAGCTATTTCAATTATACTTACATGAGGTATGGCTCAGTCAACTGTGTTTGTGTGGGTAGCTTTTCATTAAAATGGAGAGAACCTCTTGCTGATAAATTGGAGTTCCTTGATGCCTCCCAAACTATGCCAAGAAGAGTTGCTTCACATTCACCAACACCATGCATACTGCCCACTTCCGTCCATCTTTCCTGCCCATGATACTGCACCTGTAAATCATACCAGAGAATTAGTGACTGATGGAACACTATTAGTATTTTTTAATACTCCATCTGGATCTTATTGTGACAGGAAACAGCGGGTGAAAAAGAATACAATGATGAACGTGCTAAAGTCAAATAATGACCACAAAAAATTATAGACACAACAGAGAGGGAGAAGAAAAAGGAGAAACAGTACAAACAAATTACATTTATAACAACCACAGTTATCAGATGTTATAAACATTTTCCCACTCACTCAGACTATGAACCATTCACAAACTATCAGACGAATCCCATCATCCACAACCTCAAGCAATCATCTGCCTGTGTACCTGTCAACATCAGTAACATACACCTTGGACCACAAGGCATACAAGCACTCATTGACATAGCAAACTACACAACACAATACCCAACATCATGGAAATATCATCACTATCCCCAAAGCCAACAAATGTCTCACACTACAGTACTTTATCTCACCATCACCATCACCCTCCTTTGTACAGTTGGACACAGGAATTGTGCTACAGTCCAGGTGAAATATACTTGTCCTATTTTAGTAACCAGTGTCTATTATTAGGTACATGTAGTTGCTTTTTATTACCATCCTCAATACTGACTTCTGCCCCTGATGTCTCCTATTTGGCACTAAGGAACTTGATATTGACCATCTTTCACTTGGGCTATACTTCAAATTCCTGTGTCCAACTGTACCTCCTCCAAAGTTACTGAGTGCCTCATCATCACCTTAATGACACCACACATTCCCCTTGCATCCTCACAGCATGTTTACAGACCACTACACTCAACAAACACTCTTCTCACTGACCTCACACAAAGAATCTATGATGGCATCAACTCAGATAGAGCCCATCACAGAACACTCCTCATCACACTGGACATCACCAAAGCATTCAATGTCATCCCCCACCACAACCTCACAAACAAAATATACAACACAAACAGATGGCTAGCCAACTTCATAGTAGGAAGAGTAAGCCCATGTTACATTTGCTAGTCAGTCCTTTAACATTAAAAGTAATACACATAGCTTCCTATGCACACAACATAACACTCATGGAAATGCAGACACAGCATATTTACTAAGATAGAAGGAAAGTGTTGGTGGATATTTGATTGTGGCTGTACATGGTTTGTGCCAACTGGTGAGATGGCACTAATGTGACAGCTGAGAAACTTTAATAAAGATGTGGACTGAAGGAACTGAGTACAAGAAAAGACTGACATGGCTTGGTCACATGGAGAGATGAGGAGCAAAGCATTGGGAAGAGCTAATGGAGTACAAGTGACTATGAAGGAACTGAGTACAAGAAGAGACTGATATGGCTTGATCACATGGAGAGATGAGGAGCAAAGCATTGGGAAGAGCTAATGGAGTATAAGTGACTATTAATGCCCACCAACTTCACCAAAAAGAGACATGGGAACAGTGTTAGAAAAGACATGAATAATAGAGAAAATATCAAACAGAGGTGATGGATGGGGTCAGTTCAAAGCACACCATCATTTGTCTAACCTCAATCAAGAAAAAAATATGATGTTAAATGAATATCATGACTGTACAAATGATTGCCAATTCACAAACCCTTTGTATATAGTTGTTGTTAGGAATACTCACATTTAGTAGATGAGGCCATTGTGTCCATCAAACCACATGTGAACCAAACATACTGGCTAATGTTGAGGATACTCAGACAACAACAATATACAAGTCGTCTTAGGTGACTGTCCCATCCCAGTAATGTTCACTTATCTGGAAGAAGATAACATTCAAGTTTCCAATTCATTAAAAACACAATATATACCGGTATACAGTACTCCCTACTGATAACATTCAAGTTTCCAATGAATTAAAAACACAATATATACCGGTATACTCCCTACTGATAACATTCAAGTTTCCAATTCATTAAAAACACAATATATACCGGTATACTCCCTACTGATAACATTCAAGTTTCCAATTCATTAAAAACACAATATATACCGGTATACTCCCTACTGATAACATTCAAGTTTCCAATTCATTAAAAACACAATATATACCGGTATACACGTATACTCCCTAATGTGTCCATAAACTCATCATCATCATCATCTCAAATATCTTTCATTCAAAGGACTGCCAACAGGCAAGGGGTTTAGCTCTGAACCTTTAGTAAGTTTAGTGGGATCATTGTTTGAGAGCCAGGTCCCCTACCCTCACTCCCCCCCCCCACCACCCCTGTATTGTAGGGGATATGAGGCTGACTGATGGAAACACCACCTCCAACACCAAAATATTCACCCATGTAAATAATTCAAAACATAACACTGATATTCTTAATTCCTGCTGTGTCCAAAAATTATGCCAAAATATTCAACCCTCTAAAATCTAAATAATTCAAAATACAACACTGGCATTCTTAATTAAAGGTATATATATAACACAGTACTGTACTCACCAGTTTCTCATAATAAATGTATGCATCCCCAAGCAGACACACAGACATCACAAAGGCTCAGTACTGCAGAGCAAAACCATATCCTCCTTGTAGTCAATGGTATATATAGCCTCTTCATGGCTGTAGAATCACCAGCTGCTGAACAAGAAAGGTAGAAGTCAATGAACATGATCCAACAAATATTTACTTACAAAACTAGAACACCTGCATTTCAACTCATTTTTCCCAACTTCTTATAGAGTACTGTATTGCTATTTTGCTACTGTACCTACAAAGTACTCACTCTACTCTGATCACATAAGCACAAGCTGCCAAAAACATACATGATGAAAACATAATTTGATCTCATTTACAAACAGACCGAAACACAACATCTTATAGCAATCACTTAACATTTGTTTCATGATATTCCAATACAGTAAGAAATGGACAAAACAAAAGGATGTATTACACATCTGGAGAAAGTAGCCTTAAATGTGCACAGAACAAAAATATAATATAACATACTGAAAGTTTTACATTCCAACTTCAGTTAGAAAAATGAATACTAGGTTTTTCTTTTATAACACATGGTTACTGAATAATTCACTAGAGTAGGAATGTTTTCAAAACTTGCCGGAGGCATTGTATAGGCAACAATAAAGTGCAAACTATGGATATTTTCAAGTTAGAAGTGCCACACATGGGCAGCATAATATGTGGGGGATTTAGGGATCCAGGGTAGGATTAGGAAGGGGATTAGGATGAGGGTGGATTGGGTCAGGGACTGTGGGTTGAGGATTTGGATTGGGGAGGTAATGATTGGTGATCCTATGCCTAAACGTGACAAGAGTAGCCGGGGATATTAACTATATGAGATGGGAGATAATTCCACTCTTGGATAATGTGGGGAAAGAATGAGTACCTAAATATTTTCCCATAGATTACATGTATCACATAGAATGATTTCACATAGGGTGGTCTGCTGACCATATTGTATTTAATACATGGAGTGAACAGTTCCATATAGGCGTAGGCAAGGCTGGTAAATTACAGAAGAACTGGCTTCACTATATTGTATATATTAGTATCATTACCCACTATTTTGGACCATTCTAACACAATTTTCATCTATGGTGTTCTTCTCGGAAATGCCCCGTTTTACAAATATAATTTGGAAACTAGTCTGACCTGACCTAGACCACAACAGACTACCAAGACCTAACCTGGTCAAACTACCGGGTATAACTGGTGTAAACTATCATAAAGTGACTGGGGTAAATTTCCAGGACCAAGCCAAATGTGGTAACACTTCACAAGCCAAGCCAAAAATCCAGTTATTCTGTAATAATACCAAAAGGCCTTTCCTATGTATGGGCAAGCTACTGGGAAATAATCATGATAAAGTACAATAAATGACTGTGGCAATATACTGGGACACAGCCGGATCTGGCAACACTGCTGCAAAACGGTAATTTTTTCAATAAATACAATAATTTCCTGTACTTTTCCACGGTTATTCCCAGGTAGTTTGTCTAGGTAAGGTCTCGGTAGTCTGCTGTGGTCTAGGTCAGGTAAGGTCAGGCTAATTTTAAAATGTTCTTGCTTTGATATGGAGCATTTAAGGAGGAAATACAGAAATTCCATAGAAGAAAATAGTCTAAGAATGGCCTAAATTAGTGGGTAATGAAGGTAGAAAAAAAACACAGCATTTATTGAAATACCGAAAACCCATACGTGATAACAATTCTTTCAATATTTACCAAAATAAATGGGGATTTATTTTTCCCTTATATCTCTTTTATTATTATATCCCAATGGGTTTTAATGGTATAGGAATACATAAAATATATTACCTAATATCCCTGTAACGGTGGAATGTATGGCGGGCCTTTAAAATCACACGTAGACATGATTTTAATGAAGAGAAGACGAGCCGGTGACATTCCTCCGTCAGCCATCTTGGATATATACAGTGTTGCCAATTCCAGGTCTGAAATTTCTGAAGTCAGTATTTCCCATTTTACCTCAAATTCCCATTTTACCTCAACTTCAACATCAGAATTTCGCTCTTTACTTCAATTTCAACATCAGAATTTCCTTTATTACCTCAAATTCAATATCAGGATTTCCCTTTTTACCTCAAATTCAATAACGGGATTTCCCTTTTTCCTTCGATAATTCACTGTTTACTCCCGAATATAATTATTTACCATTTTCTAGATATTTCATCTGGTAGAAATTTCCTCATTTACTCTTGCACAACCTTTATATTATTTCCCATTGGTACATCTAGTTTTCCATGTTCAGGGAAAATTCTCCATACTTGACAACACTGCTCTGAATTTACGATGCTGTTTTTGTTTTATTTGTGTTTTTTCCAACGGCACATAGTTTTAGTTTTGCTATTTTTACTTCTATTTTCTTCTTTCTTTTTCTTTGAGACATAAAACAAGAACAACTAAAAATATATATAGAAAGAAGGGAGGAACAGCAAACACGAAGTAAATGGAAGGAAAGGAGGGACAGGGAAAATATGATAATAGAGGGGTGAGACAGAGAGCAAGAAGGAAATAAAAGGATAACAGGGACAGCAAAAACACACACACACACACACACACAACGAAATAAATAAATAGCAAACACGAAAAAAGGGAACAGAAGGAAAATGGAATGAAAGGAAGGCCATATGAAATAAAGATTGTCTGTCAATCGTAGCAACAAACCAAATGTAAATACACACACACACATACATACATATAACTGACCTTGAATTTGTTGGTGTGTTCTCGTGTTAATGTGTGTGTGTGTGTATGTGTGTAGCACGGTCATGGTGTTAAAGTTGGTGTGTGTGTGTGTGTGTATGTGTGTGTAGTAAGGTCACGGTGTAAAGTTTTCATGTATGTATGTATGTGTGTGTGTGTGTGTGTGAATAATAGTAACAAAGCCCAGACACTTTAGGCCTACTTAATTAACATAAAGAGACATGTGTGTGTATGTATGTATGTGTGTGTATGTATGTATGTGTGTGTGTGTGTAAGGAGATAATTATGTGTATTTACATAATGTATGGTTGGGACAAAAGACTTAGGAAACCCATAGAAGCTGTTAATATCAATAATAATCCATCCACTAACTATGAAGGACCCTGTGATCGTATATGTAAATTGAAGGCTTCTGATTCCACCTGACCATGCCACGAAACAAGCTCCTTCTATAGAGGTAAGGTTTCGTGGTAAAATTTGAAGGACTCATTTATCTCCAATTTTCTGACTACATCACAAGATCCCATAACAGAAATGGCTTTGTAAATTTATCTAAAGTTGCTGAAAATTTGGTTATTTTTATACGGTATATATATATGTTTATTGATTTAATTATATATTTTGTTATTTATTTGTACATGCATAATTGTAAGGGGGAAAGTGAAAACACAATCATACTTTAATATATTTATTTAACATAAATATCACAGTACAATTAAATTAGTGTGTGTGTGTGTGTGTGTGTGTGTGTGGCGAAAAAGAAGTGAATTTTGAGAGAGAGAGAGAGAGAGAGAGAGAGAGAGAGAGAGAGAGAGAGCACCAGTGTGTGTGTGTATCATGGAGCTAGAATAGGAGGAGACGACCCGCGGTCAGAAAAGTGAGGTCAGGTCAGCCATATTGGTATTGGCAAGAAGCTCGCCACCCGCTCCTTAATTATTAATCTGGCCATGATTTATGTCACCCAAAAGGTGATTAATTCCTACACTCTGCAGACAATGAAATACATTGTTACTAAACAGTTTGGGTGAACACTACCACTATCTTCAGTGGTCAGGACAGAGTGAAGAAATAACATATTATACAGTAAAGCAGTTCCTTTTTATGCAGTTATCAAAGTATGTCTATGCGTGTGTGTGTGTGTGTGCGAGTGCTTGTGTATGTGTGTGTACAATCTTGGTGTGGTAAAATATGTTTACGTGTGAGGGAGGGTCACCAAACAAATTAATAAACGGCTGTGTTTGTGTGTTACTTAGGGAGGGACTCATTTATCAATTAGGAAGTTCATTAAGGGATTACGTTTGTGAGACCCATCACCAACCCATCACTATGGTTGAAAATGTCATGGTTTTGAATATACAACAATAATTCAGTTATTTTTCTTTTTCCGACTTCATGACATATACAGTATAAGAGTTGGCATCCTTCTCAGTGTAACTGTAATTGGCATTACATGCATAATTAAATATTGCATTATTCATTTTGCCTCCCTAGTTAGGATGATCGGTTACTTGGTCATGCCAAGTATTCCAAGGAAATGCATACCATTGGATTCTGTTCCAATTTTAAGTGTGTCAAGCAAGTGTGTTAGAAATATTAAAAATAATGTTTCTCTTTAGGTAATCAATGACTCTGTTCTGAAAAGTAGGATATTATCTGATTCTGTTAATATAGAGCCAGAGGAATACATGTATATTCCACATCAGTCTCACCTCTCAAAGTGTACAAATAAGATAGTTTTAAATATAGCAGGATTTGTTGTATATAAGTTAATGAAGTCCTTGTATTGTGAACCATACATTGTTGCCCTTGTAGCGGCTGCTACTTTAATCTCCACTTGACGCCTCTCCAGCAGAAATGGTCTTTGGTGAACCACTCATCGTCCCCGGCGAATTCTTCCCTGACGCACCATCAAGCAATGACATCAACCGCCTTAGGAGCATCGTCGGGAAGTTGGCGCCTTGCAAGCAGACATACAAGCCACCAGACCACCGCTACATCCCCCGAGACCTTCATTCAACAAAGCATGTCTTTCTTCGCACCGATGCCCGAACACCACCCCTAACACCACCTTACTCTGGCCCCTACGAAGTCATCGAAAGAAAAAAGAAGGCATTCTTGCTACGAATAAAAGGCTCCAATGACTGGGTCTCCATAGACAGGCTCAAGCCAGCCTATCTGCTAGACGACGACCTCCCTCCTGTACGTCTCTCCAGAGCAGGTCGCCCCCTCTCACACACATCAGGACATTTTCGCTGAGGGGGGAGTATTGTGGCGGCTAGAATCATCTACCCACCACAAACATCAGCCCTGTGCCTGATTGTTTATGATTATGTATAGCATTGATCATATTCCAGGTTGACTACAATTATTATTGTCACGTGATCATATTCCAGGTTGACTGGCGGTCATTGTCACATGATCAATTTCCAGGTTATCTACAAAACCTTATATACCATGTGCGACCTGAACTAATAAAATACATTAAAAACCTCACGATTAGTCTCTCTCTAAACCTCGCCAGGAGATTAAAGTAGCAGCCGCTACACTGGTGACCCCGGAGTGACCCCAAGCAACCAAGCAAACGAACCAAGCGAGGTCTTTACAATATGACTCCACCCACTGAGTCCGACGACCACCCAGCCGCCGCAGCCCAAATCAAGCTACCAGCATTCACCGCAATTGAAGCGCCAACTTGGTTTAGTCGTGCTGAAGTACAATTCCGGCTTAAAAAAGTAAATAACTCCTCCACAAAAGCTGACCACGTCTTAGCAGCCCTTTCAGATGATATCTTCCCTCGCATAGCAGAGTGGTTGGAGACAAAGGGTGATGCAGCAGTAAAATATGAAGACCTGAAGGCTTATCTCCTGCAACGTTTTACACCTTCACCTGCTCTACGAACTGCACAACTGCTCCAGCTGTCGAGACAACCACTTGGCGCTTCTCAGACAAGACTGATAAACATATTCTTTCCTTGGTAAAACTTAAAGACAGAGTAAACTTGGTGTATCCATCTGATGATGTAATTGATATATGTATTACATCAGAAAAACTGTTTAGGTAAAGAGGGTCCAGCACCACTTTGGAGAGGGTAGATTGTAGCAAAATAATAATATCAGTGTTAATATATTATGCCTACAAATACATATTTTCTACTTTAGCTGGCCACATGTACGACTGAAAATCACTTGAATTAGTTAATTAAGGCAGTTGCTGAATCATATTTGCAGGTGAAATATGTATATAAGGCCAAACAAATTACTAAGAAGTTGGCATCCAAAGTGAAAGTAAAAAGTTGACAAATATATACAAAACTTATACATTTCAGTGGCCAATTAGGTATAGAGTGATAGGTCAGTAATTTATAAATTTCTATTTATATTATTGAAAGATGTGTGAATTGTATGTTATTAATTAAAGAATACGAAATACATGTCATACCGTAATTAAAAATGAATAAACATCGTGAGGAATATGGGTAAACTGTATGGGTACTATGAGTGGTCAGCCTTTCTTGCCAATACTAGGCGTTGGCTTCTGAGGACCTGACTGGCTTCACTCCACTGAGACCCAAATGAACGCGCGGGCCCCCTCCTCCTATTCTAACTCCATGGTGTGTATAAGTAGATTGTGTTGTAGTGACCACACACACTATGGCCACTCCTGGGTCTATTCTTAGCCTAGGTGAGTTCAGTAATCCCCTCCCCAGCTCTCTAGGGATAACACCTGTGTCCTCCACACCTTGCCACACCAATGACTCAGCCGTTTACCTTCATACATGCGGCTGAGTATACCTTCGTGACCCACGCCACATCCGGGAACCTTTCCCACCAGATAAAAGGGGACAGCGATGACCGGCTCGGTCACTTGGCTTCCCGACCTACCACGGACACCACACACGAGCTCTGGTTAAGAGGGCCGACCGACACACCTGCATACCACCCCCAAGCTACCGACACAATCCAGGTCCGGCCCAGCACAGCAGTATACTCCAGTATCCTGTGTGACTAAACCAAACTCCTATTCTGTGTGACTCCCTGTGCCCAACCAATAAAGTATATCGTGTATTCTAGAGTCTGTTAACCCCGAATTACCACAATATAAATAAAAAATATACACATAATTATACATACATACAAATACATACAAAATAAAAAATACACACACACATACATACATACACGTACACACATACATATACAAATATTGTATGAATAATAATAATAAAAATAATAATAATAATAATAATAATAATAATAATAAATAAATAAAATAAATAAGTCTGTGTTAATATTATTCCGTTTTTTATAATGACTAGAGTTTTTTTCCCTACCTTTCCTCCTTCTTTCCTTCATATCTTCTCTCACTTTCCTCCGATTGTCTCTCCGTTGTCTCTATGTCTCCTCCATTTCTCCCTCCCTCTCTCCCTCTCTCCAAATTTTCTCTCCGTCTCTCCATTCTCTCACAATCTCTCTCTATGTAAGAAAAATATGCATTATTCTCCCTCTCTCTTTCCCTCCATTTCTCTCCTTCTTTCCTCCATATCTTCTCTCCCTCTCCTCCGATTTTCTCTCCGTTTGTCTCCATATCTCCTCCATTTATCCCTCCTTCTCTCCGTCTCTCCATTCTCTCACAATCTCTCTTTTTGTCAGAAATATTTGCATTATTCTCTCTCTCTTTCCCTCCATTTCTCGTCTTCTTTCCTCCATAATCTTCTCTCCCTTTCCTCCGATTGTCTCTCCGTTTGTCTCTATCTCTCCTCCATTTATCCCTCCTTCTCTCCATCTCTCCTCTCCGTCTCTCCATTCTCTCACAATCTCACAAAATCTCTCTCTCTCTCTCATTTAATATATACTTTTAAAAACATATTACTTTGGTATACAATCATACACCTGTATATAATGTGTGTATGTGTGTATATATGTATGTATTCTGATAGGTTAGGTTATGTATGTGTGAGTGTGTATGTATGTCTCTCAAAATGAAATATACAGAGAAATATACACACATATACATACACATACACATATATATACATATAATTATATACATACACACATACATATACAAATAAAAAATACACACACACATAATAGGACCGTTCGCATTAAGCGTGGATCTAGCGGTTGACACCACATACTTCCAGATTTTTTATTTTTTTATTTTATATTGGGTACATCGACCAAATTGCATATAGACCCTTCTTCGTTAAAATAACGTATTTACTATGATTTTAATATTCCAGTAAACATTTTAAAGACGTTAAAGTGCATATTAATGAGCTAGTAATATAGTTTGAGGTGTTTTATTGTGCTGTACTATTTTTGGTGTGTGTGCCTCAATGGATAAACATTCATCGGTTTTATATATACATGTGAATATTTCTTGATTTTTAGTGTAGTATAAATGTTCCAAGTGACCACCAACAAAGGTAATAACAGAAAAATAAATTATTTCAGCAGATACTTGCTGCCTACAGTACGACATGCTTAACAGTCAAAACAATAACAAACACAGCAACCAAGTGATGTATGATGTGTTCTCGTAGTAGTATCGGCTTGGTGGTGGTAACTGTTTCTACTGGGAATGATTTTCCCTCGTGTGATTTATTACAATCGACAAAGAAGGCTTCAATACAAGATGAAGATGAAGATACAAGACTCAATCTGATGTTTGTTGATATTCGTTCATACGCTAGCCATCCTCGAGAGCAGCAGACAGTACGGGGTACTACGTGACTATAGCTTTTTCAGCCATTAAACTCGCAAGAAACCAACACTAAATTATTCTGTTCCATTACACTGTCGATAAACTGGATCATTTGACTTCATAGTGATATCAATGGAACTGCTAAGGTGTGTGTTCGTATATATATTAATACTAATATAATTTTAAAATCATAATTATCGTTTGTTACCCTATATAAAATACATACATTTCTCGCGATGGTTATGGTGGTTGGAATATTTTTATACAAGCACATATACACAAACTACCTCTTAACAAAAATATTTTATACTAATATCAATGAATATTTGCCTTAAAGATAGTTAAATATCTCCGTATATATGAATTGAAACCTCTCTTCACCGAGTCAGTGTTCTATACGCTCGTACTCCCGCTGACAAAAAATGCTTTATTTTCATATTAATCACTTTGCTATTGGCTCATGAGAGCATTTATTTATAAAAATAGTTAATATTATACTTCAATACACATGTAAAATCAATAAATCTTCAACCTGGGCCTTATACAAGCAACACCAAAGAACAACATTAAAAAACATCACAAATTATTATGTTAGCTCATAGATAGGTACTCTTATGTTCTTAAGTGAATCAAAATAATGTTGTTAGTATAATATCATAACAGGGGGCTGTGGTGAGCTAATTTGCATTGTCCTTTTTATAAAAAAGGAAATGTACAAATCTGGTGGTATGTGGCAGCTTTTTTCTTCATGCGAACGGTCCTATTGGAGGTTAGTGAGTTCTTCAAACATTGCCCAAAAAACACCATCTACATTGAATGAGCTTAATTTATTTTTATTATATGTTAGCTAAAATATGTGGTTTTGTGGATTGTTTCACTGAATAAGAAGTCTCGAAGCATCGCTACTTGAAACCAACCCCCATATCCCCCGTTTCCCCATACCCTCTCCCTTCCTTCCTGTTACAAGCTGCACCTCGCTACACCGTTTTCAAACGGTTGCCAAACAACGGAAATTGAGTTTTAAATGTTATATATTCTAGTTTATGTTGTATTTGTATTGATGTAGGAAACGTATGCATTTTTAGATAGACAATTTTACTTATATATATAGTGTCCATTTGGAGACTATAGCGAGAGTTAGTCGAGTCCATTCACTGACTCTGACCACTAGTAAACAAACCCAGTGCTGCTGCCACATTTCGCCACACACACCTAAGACTGGGGTCGCTACGACTGGAGGCAACTGTACATAGAGAGCTTGGTGTTTTATGATGAATATCTATCAATAGAGAAAATATGAACATCATACGGCTAAACCTGTGGATGCTAGACCTAAAACAGACACTTGACTTTTGCTATCTTAATTTTTTTGTGACCTGACCTTCGACCGATTTTGCCCAAAAGTTAATCATTTTGTTTTATGATGAATATCTATCGATAGAAAAAAAATAACATCATACGGCAAAAAATGTGGACGCTAAACCTAAAACAGACACACGAACAGATAAATAAATAAATAAATAAATATCCAGCACCGAAAACAATACATCGCCCACCCTTCGGGGAGGAGCGGTCTAGTTAGTCATCTGGAGCTGGAGATTTGGTTGAAGGAGTCGGTTTGAGTCCTTTTGTAACGCTCTCCTCCCTCCCATCCCCATATCAATGGAGAGAGATTGTTGCCAAAATAGTTCTGTATTTGCAGGATCACCCTCATAGAGAGTAAACTATGATTTGACTGACATTTATGATATTGTTCTCGTGTATGCAAAAAGGATATATTTATCTAATGAATAATCCTTGTCAGCTTCATAAAGAAAAACAAGAACATGAAGGAAAACCCTTCAAAAGCTCCGGCTCTTAATGATTCAAGTGAAATGAGTGAGTGAGTGAGTTGAACCCCTTTTAAGAAATGGTCGCCCCAAGAAGAATGAGTGAGTGAGTGAGTGAGTGAGTTGAAGCTCTTTTAAGAAGTTGTCGCCCCAAGAAGAAGAAGAACAAGAACAATAATTACGATAAGACCTTGAGCTCTCGGCTGAGACCGGAGCTAAAAATGAAAACTTCACCAGCTTCAGCTACTTCATCTAGAGAAACTTCTGGGTTATTAAACACCAAAGACACTGTGTTTCACATGTGTTTACTGATCTTCATGATGGTAAATAGCCCCTGGCTAGTACAGTGGTAATGTTCCTGCCTCGCATCCGTGAGGTCGGCAGATCAAGCCTTGCCCAGGCCTGAGAGTTTCAAACTGTTTACTGGTGGGTTACTACCAAGGATGATAGTCTATTATCATTGGTTACTACCATGGTGGTGGTGGGGAGTTTGGTTTGTCTGGCTCACGTTCAGGAGAGTATCTCATCACAGATAGATACCAGAACTAAACCCCTGCAACTTTAACTTTAACTTTTAAATGCTTTTATTTTTATTTTCCAAACATACCTGATGTTTGGTCTCATCATGTGACTAATTGCGATAGATTAATCGTCAGAATCATCATCAACGATACAATAATGATAAAACGTTATTTCAAAATATATTTTTATTGATCATATCAATTGCAGGAACTCTCATTGGTACGAAGCATCAGTCAAACAACATACATGAAACATAATTTGTAAACACAGGAAGTTTGTTTATTAATATATTATTATGGTTATCTTCAATCAGTACATTGCCAATTGGGGATTGTAAATAATAAATGGATAGTCTCCGTTCAAAATGTTATGCACAACAGATATTATTGTAAATCACAATTTTTGTAACAATTCAAGGTACTTTTTATCTGTGGTGAATATTGCTCTGTTTACCTAAATGCATTGCACATATTCGTATCCTTATTACTTATAAATTAAAACATGAACAATATATGCTGAGGACTTTCAATCTTTTATTATCCTAGATTTATCTAAGCCTTTTCTTCACTCAAGATAGCAGTGGTAAAGTATTATGATCATTATGTTCAGTAATGAAAATCTTTATTTTGCAGCTTATAATTTGTTTATTCAGAATTTCTTTGCGATCAATCAAGCACTATTTTTGAGTTATCTACCTCAATTTATTTTTAATGTATTCCAATATGATTATTCTTAAATATATCAATACATATTATGAAACACCATTACCACATGTATTATACAAACGAAATAATTTTCATACAAAAAAGTTACATGAAAATGTTATATAGCCTGCGCATAGTACAGTCTGCAAGTTGTCTGGCCTCAATAAATACAGAGTACAATACCTGCGTGACTCAGTGTCCTCCTGAGCCTGCCTCTGTCACTGCTTCATCCGTCTCTGTCTGATTTTCATCTAATCTCTGTTTCTGTACGTATTCTGAGTCTGATCTGGTGCTGGTGTTGTAAATGGATTGAGTACGTGTGTTGTGTACACATCCTCAATACTGACTTCTGCCCCTAGTGTCTCCTATTTGGCACTAAGGAACACACACACACACACACACACCATCCTCAATACTGACTTCTGCCCCTAGTGTCTCCTATTTGGCACTAAGGAACACACACACACACACACACACATATTCCATTAGAGTAATGTTAGTGTGACTGTCAATGGAGAGTTAATGATACAGTATTGATGGTGCTGATGTAACTGACACTACAGGAACACACACACATACACACACACACACACACACATACACACACACATGATAAAAGTAATGATAAAATCCCTGTTTTGCTCTGAGTTTTTTTGTAAGTGAGTAGTAGGCCTATGTGTTTCTTTGCTACCAATGCCAGCAGGTCTTGATTTTAGAGACATGGTGGGATGAGGATATACAATAGATACAGTGTCGCTGTCTTCTCTTTTACTTTTTCAAGAGGAAACAGAATTAAAAAAACAGTACGGAGAAATTGGTCTTTCTCCTTTGGTTTCTGTCCTAAACATGACATGTCGTGCATCTCATATCATGTGACGTGAGAAGAGAGAACCAGTAATGAACCCAAAGTTACCCAATATGAGCTGGCTATTCTGGCATCGTATAAATAGATGATACAGATACACGAGAACAAGAATAATCTCACCAAAAATATTTAAGGGCGTTCGATATTATGCAGGCCAGCCGATATCCTAGTGTCTGCCTGGACACGTCATAAACAATACGAATGCACATGTAGAAAGGAAACAGGAGCAGTAATATATTTTGTGTAGTACAGTTGGACACAAGAATGGGTGGTACAGCCCAGTTAAAAGATACTTGTCCCATTTGAGTAACCAGTGTCTATTATCAGGTAGTTGCTGTTTATAACCATCCTCAATACTGACTTCTGCCCCTAGTGTCTCCTATTTGGCACTAAGGAACACACACACACACACACACACACACACACAAACACACACACACACACACACACCATCCTCAATACTGACTTCTGCCCCTAGTGTCTCCTATTTGGCACTAAGGAACTTGATATTGGGAGAAATTGACCATCTTTTCACTTGGGCTGTACCACCCATTCATGTGTCCAACTGTACATATTCAGACAGAAAATACTTAATGTTCCTGTGTTTACTCCTGGGGTTATTTTACATAGTATCCTGCGTTGAACTGAGGTTATAAAGGTAAGGTGTTTCACGAGTTGATCTTGAAACTTTGAGAAATGTAAGCTCATGTTGTTCTAACTTCTAAGCTAAAACATTCTATAAGCATGGGTGTTTAATTAAGGGGGAGTGGGAGAAGGGGGACAGGCTTGGGTTTTTTTTAGGGGGTTGCAGGTTTTTTTGGGGGAGTCGGGAGTAGAGGGACAGGCTTGAAGGAGGGTGGAGGGTGCGGGAATAGGAGGACAGGCTTTCTACCCCACCCCAAGCCTGTCTCCCTATTCACGCATCCCCCAAGCCTGTCCCCTACTCCCACACCCCCTTCAAGCGCTCATTTACAGTTTAGAGAAAACATTCAAAATTTGACATCTGCAGACTCTATTATTTGTAAATATTTTCCCATTGTTCTTATTCTGAATTAAACTATTCTATTAAATATCGTCAGGTGGGTAACCAAGTAGTGTATTATTTACATTAATTGAAAATGGTCTCATTTCCCAAATATTTGAAACAGTCTGGGACTTATAAGGGATATGATTTAATGGGGTGCGGGAGTAGGGGACAGGCTTGGGGGTTTTTGGGGGGTGCGGGAGTAAGGAGACAGGCTTGGGGAGTTTTGGGGGGTGCGGGAGTAAGGAGACAGGCTTTCTACCACCCCACACCAAGCCTGTCCCCCTACTCCCGCACCCCCCAAGCCTGTCCCCTAATTCCCACCCCCCCTTAATATATTTGTTTCAGTAAGAATAGAGACCCTATAACTGGATAATAGTATTCTATGTTGGACATCATAACAAAAACGGAAATTAATCCTTGACCATTAATAGCCATTTTCACTGTAGAGACAATAACTTAGTATTCAGTCTTCCTAGTCCAACATCTATATAGTAAATCACTAATTATTATCCCATTCATTTCAGTTAGTTCCTGCATAGCTATTTTTAGCTCCGGCCTCAGCAGAGAGCTCTAGGTCTTATCGTAATTATTGTTCTTGTTCGTGGGGCGACAACTTCTTAAAATGGTTTAACTCACTCACTCACTCACTCACTCCCATCCATTTTCTTTTACCGACATTGAATCATTTATCCGAGGGGTTCACCCTCAATAAAAAGGGTTCATTTTCAAAATTTCAATATAACCATATGAATACGAAAATCCAGATAAAACATAGTTAATATTTTTGAGACCTTTACATATGGATATTTTATTATTTCACTTGAATCATTAAGAGCCGGAGATTTTGAAGGGTTTTCCTTCATGTTTTTGTTATGTATGTTATGTACTCAGAGAAAATTTGGACTCCTTCTATCTGTGGCACTGTTTCAAAAATTCCGTTTACCATCTAAACAGTTCATTTGCAGTTTCTATTTTTTCAAGATTGAAGTGCTCGGATTGATTGAACAACTCTATTATGTTTTTTAAGAGCTGCAGTTACTTCGCCTAGTGTTGTACCAAAGGCATTTACGTCGTCTGCCATTTCTGTGCCAAACAATGTTTACGTAGGTAACCCATGTCGGCGGGTAAGAGCCTCTTCCCGTATTGTATGAGATTCATCGGGAAACGAATATTCCTCCTGTGGATTATCTCTAAAACCCTACTGACTATTTGTCTACAACTGTAGCATTTTCTACAAACTGTCCGCACTGGAGATTGAACCATGATGCTCGCTATATATACCAGTGTAGAAACATACAATAATAACAATTACACATAAATAACACACACACACACTTTGAATAACACTAGGTACACATACATATATCAGCAACGTCGCCATGTTTCCCTGATAACCAGTGTCCTGCGAGGCACGTGCTTTCAGTCCACTACAGGCAGACCCACGGTAAGGGTAGAATAATTATTAAACGTTAGACATCAATTCACCCCACCAAGGAGGGAGAGAGAGGTAAAACTCCTGTTGTAGGAACTGTGGCAAACCCAGAGTTTCTGATGTCATTAGTTTATATTGAGGTTCTATCCACCCACTTTCCATGCACAAATGTGAGCTTTACTTACTTGTACAACTGTACAAGTGTTTGATAGGTCTATTAGAAGGAATGTTTTACTTAGTGTATGTTACCTTGTAGGTAAGAAAGTTACTCAAAATAATCGTGACATTCTACATGTTACTATGCAAATCTGATATACGTTGTCTAAAAAATTTCATTTACTCTGGAATATCAATAAGTCCATGTACAGTACTTTGAACACCTCATAACACCTCACTCACACCTCACCTTACCTTACCTCAGACCACAAACCTAAGCCCCGCCCCCACCCCCATCACCTCACCTCATCTCACCTCACCTTAACCTCCCACTATTTCTACCAACCAGCCTCTCTCAACCCAGACTAAACTCTCCCCGCCACACCCTCCTAGTATCACCAATTCCCTATATATACCCCAGAAACACACTACACTGTCACTCTACCCAGACCAGAAGATGGAGAATTATATCTCCGAAATGTCGTCAAACCTAGACCACCAATCTACTACTACAGAAAATCTACCTCTACCAGAAGAAAATTGTCAGATAATTGGAGAAAACTAACAATAAACTCTCTAAAGCTGAATTTGCCATTTCATTTAACCTCACTTGCCTCAAAAAAAAAAAAAAAAAAAAAAAAAAAAAAAAATATATATATATATATATATATATATATATATATATATATATATATATATATATATATATATATATATATATATATATATATATATATATATATATATATATATATATATATATATATATATATATGTATATATATATATATATACTAGTACAGTTTTGGCTACAGTCATAAATAAGCTTCAGGCACATGTTTATCGCAACATTAAGTCTATTGCCGACACTGGCAAAGTTGTATAAAATATGCTGATACAAAATTCTGACGACAACATCCTTTTTTTTTCTCCGGTGGTTTTTTAAAAACCATCTCACGCTCAAACCAATTATAAAATCTATCTGTATAAAATATATTCTACTCAGAATCACATACTGAAAACATTCGTTGCAGAAACTCATGTTACTCCCTATGTAGCCGATCCTATACATCGTTTGCCATAATTATTGAGAGTTTATAAATTCTGTGTATAGCATATGTTTCTTCACTTATACATATCTATAAAGTATCGGGAACTGGGGAACATGCAAGTAGTTGATGTTAATGTTGGTTGTGTCAATCCTGAGAGTAAAATTTCAAACTTAAGGGACCCTGTGATCGTGTCTGAAAATTGGAGGTTTCTGATTCCTCCTGACCATGCCACGAAACACGCTCCGTCCCTATTGGCGGTGTTTCGTGGCTATATTTGAAGGACTCGTTTATCTCCAATATTCTGACTACGACACAGGGTCCCTAATACTAGGGTCACACATACCCGAACTCGAGTCCGAATGCATCCCGAAGTGTGTTCGGTTTGTATTCGGGATGCATTCGGGCAATGATTCGGGGTGTTCGGGAAGAGTTCGGGAATGGTTCGGGGCCATTTGCAAAAGTTCGGGATTGAATCGGAAAGCTTTCCGAATGTTTGGTGTTGCATGAAACATTCGGAACCAATTTGGAATGGGCAAAAATTCGGGGAGAGATCGGGATATTCGGGATAACTATTCGGGAATACTTCGGAACATTCGATATGGCATCTGTTTGCATTCGGTTTGCATTCGGTTTGTATTCGGTTTGAATTTTGGCCGTTGGAGAGAGGGGGAGTAGCATCATACACACACATATACACATACATACATACATACATACATACATACATACATACATACATACACACACACACACACACATACACACACACACACACAGAATACATACATACATACATACACACACACAGAGAATAATACATACATACACACACAGAGAGAGAATTATACATACATACAGAGAGAGAGAGAGATAATAATACATACATACACACACACACAGAATTATACATACATACACACACACAGAGAATAATACATACATACACATACACACACAGAATAGTACATACATACACATACACACACAGAATAGTACATACACACACACACAGAGAATAATACATACATACACACACACACACAGAATAATACATACATACACACACACAGAATAATACATACATACACACAGAGAGAGAGAGAATAATGCATACATACACACACACACACATAATTATACATACATACACACACACAGAGAATAATACATACATACACACACACACAGAATAATACATACACACACACACAAAATAATACATACATACACACACACACACAGAATAATACATTCATACACACACACAAAATAAATAAATAAATAGAGTAATAGAGAGAGAGAGAGAGTAATATAATATAATATAATATAATATAATAGTAACAATATAGTGTACACCAACTATATATACAATCTGTCAGACTTCGGTTGGCAATCGGGTGGGGTTCGGTTTGCATTCGGTATGGCATCTGTTTGCATTCGGTTTGTATTCGGTTTGATTTCGGAACGAAAACAACACATTATATTTTGAATTTCAAACTTCGGTTTCGATTCGGAATGACTTCGGTATGATTTCGGTATGTATTCGGTATGCATTCGAAAGTGCGTTTCGAATGCATACCGAATACATACCGATGAAAACTTGACCTTGAAAAAGTTCTCTGAACATGCCCGAATTCATCCCGAAGTCACTTCGGGATGCATTCGGACTCCAGTTCGGGAATGTGTGACCTAGGCTTTAGGCAGATGGAAAACAGGTGGAGTGAGCTGTGGTTGATTTTCCTGCCTGGTACCTTGTCATCACGGCTGTTCGCTGGCATTACAATCTCCCTGCTATACCCCATCTATTTTTCTTTTTTTTTGTGTTTTTTATATAAGGACTTGGACTATACGTAAAATGTGTTAGGTGTAGTTTACTAGATATTGTTTGCTATTTGTTGTTACATCAGCTTCTAAATAGTGTATATTTGTTACAAAACAAAGACATATTGAATAGGTTATGTTCAAACGTGTATGTGATGATGTTAGGTACGACTTCCGATGATGTATATTTAGGAATTTTACCAGCTTACCATTTTTTTTATAGTACTACATATCAGCTGATGCGTAAAAATGGTTTATATATTAATGTTCCTAACTTTCATCATTATTAGAGAGAGGAACAGGTTGTTAACATACTCTATGTCAATATAAGGGAAGCGACACGAACAGTTATATAACAACCAATCAGCTATCAAGGGGGCGTGGCTACTAGGCCAAGTTAGCTTACAAAGTGTATTGTTTATTTTATAGTATCAGGGACCAGAGGATATATAAAAAGTATAGTATATTTGTTACTTGCTCGGCTCCCTCACTGGGCTGACGACGATATAGTTTCTCCCTGAAATCATAGTCACTTATTATTTATCAAGATTTTTGTTAGTTGGTTTAAAAACGTAGATGGTATTGTTTCCTAGAATGTGGACACTACTTTGTGTGTGCCTCTTTCGACTCGATCCATTACCTTTCCTCTTGTCAATGATCCCTCCTTTAATTATTCTTTTCTTCGTGTCTCCTGTTCTTCCTGACTCGACCCGTATGGTAGATGCTCTTTCTGGTCCATTACAGTAACGTGATTTTTCTGAATGAATCCTTTCATTGGTAAATGTCTTTATCTGACACTGTAGGTACTAACCATCATTGTTTTAAGTTCATTGGGTAAGTTATTGCAACAACACAACTTTATTTCATGCTTGGAAATATTAACTGGTGTCAGATAAACCGATTATAGTATTTATTCTATAATCCTAAACTTTGGTTTTGGCATAAGGATTGTAACAACATTGTTATTACTTCATTAACATATCCTGCTAAAACATTTTATGCTAAACATATATGTGCACGGTAAATAATGTCCTTATAAATTTCAGTTGAGCATTGAACATCCTTAAACTGTAGTTATTTACCATGTAATTATCACTTATTATGGTAAACCTTACACATAGAAAGAATGGAACGTCACCGAGCATTTAGAAAAACTCGAATGGTCGAGCGTGCAATGTTCGTGTATTTATGGGATGCTGGCTTATCTCTCCGAACCATTGCTGAGAAGACAGGTTCCAGCGCCACCACCGTGGGAAGATGGGTAAAGCGATGGAAGAAGGAAAATGGTCTGTACTCCAGGATACAAACACAGAACTCTACTCAATCCAATATCACATCACCTGTTGATATAAGCTCACCATTAATACCACCTGCTACAGTGCCACTTTGGTCACCTCCAACAATGACGTCAACAAGTTGTATATATTGTTTCGACAATTACTGTATGAGAAAACATATTCACAATTTATTAGAGAGAGATTGTCTCTGGCAATTGCATGCACAAGTAAATTTATTCAATTATAGGGCTGTGTTGCCACCAGTTGTACGAGTAGATGAAAAATAAACTTTAGTGCAGAGTTATTTTTTTACTTTATATATGACTGGAAAGTATTATAATGAAAACAATATATATATATATATATATATATATATATATATATATATATATATATATATATATATATATATATACGCGTAAGTCCACAATTGAGTTCAAGACAATTGAAACAAGGGAAGTCTTCCACAATTCAAGGCTGAAGGAGAATGTCTTTTTCCGATTTATCCCAGAGGAGTGAAGAGAGCGCCTGGAAGACAACCGTACGTCTACGACAAATTGAGATGAGTGCGTCACCAGCTTCATACAAATCTATAGAGGAGACTAACTCCCCTTATTGAAAATAGTGGTTGGACCAAGAATGCCAATCCAACATTCATTGTTAATTTATCTGATCGAAAACTGGACACAGATACAGTAAGTTCTATAGGATATGAACGGAATTGTACTTACCAAAATGATATTAGTGGTTTTAATGTAACGAAAGCATTTTGTAACTTGGAAAAATACATCGACTTAACGAGTGATGAAGTTAATCTGTGCAAAGGAATTGTATATTCTTCTTTTTCAAAACATTCAATTCTAAATTACCCAAAAAGATTTACCACTGCACTTAATTAAGGGGGTGTGGGAATTGGGGGACAGGCTTGGGGCTTTGGGGGGGTGCAGGTGTAGGGGGACAGGCTTGGGGTGGGTGGGGGGAGGTGTAGAAAGCCGGTCCCCTATTCCCGCAACCCTCCCCCCCTAACCCCCCCCAAGCCTGTCTCCCTACTCCCGAATCCCCCCAAGCCTGTCTCCTACTCCCACACCCCCTTAAAACTCACAAGCCCAATAATCCAGAAAGACTTATACCCGTAGTTTTAAAAAAAATTGAGGGCCCTTACTGGAGCTCTATGAACCCTCCAAACTACTCCAGGCAACTGATTCCCTATTCCCGCACCCCCCAAGCCTGTCCCCTACTCCCACACCCCCTTACTGGAGCTCTATGAACCCTCCAAACTACTCCAGGCAACTGATTCCCTATTCGAAACACTGAAGCGTTTTGTGGCCTGGATTATTTGGAGGGTTCATAGAGCTCCAGTAAGGGCCCTCAAAGGTTTTAAAACTACGTGTGTTATACCGGTAATTAGTTCTGTGGGTTCCGTCACTTATAAATTAGTTCTGTGGGTTCGTCACTTATAAATTAGTTCTGTGGGTTCCGTCACTTATAAATTAGTTCTGTGGGTTCCGTCACTTATAAATTATCAATGGGGTTAACTTCCTTGCTAAGCCCTTTCTTTACTTGGCACAATTTCTGACTCCAATATAAAAAGAAATTTTGACTTAGTAGAAAAACTTAAGGGACCCTGTGATGTAGTCAGAAAATTGGAGATAAATGAGTCCTTCAAATAATGCCACGAAACACCACCTATATTGAAGGAGCTTGGTTTCATGGCAAAATCAGGAGGAATCAGAAGTCACCAAGTCTCATATACGATCACAGGGTCCTTTAACAGTTTACAGGTAACTGGTGCATTTTAAGCTTGTGAGTTTTGATGTTAAATTCCTATTTACCAAAGTTCCTGTTGATTATCTTTTGGATTATCTTAATGAAATACTTGATAATATCCGTCTCCCTGTCATCAAGAATTTAATATTGCCATTGAATAAGCTGTGTATTAAAGACAGGAATACACACACGAAATAATCACATATAAGAGAGAGAGAGAGAGAGAGAGAGAGAGAGAGAGAGAGAGAGAGAGAGAGAGAGAGAGAGAGAGAGAGAGAGAGAGAGAGAGAGAGAGAGAGAGAGAGATAGAGAGAGAGATAGAACAGTAAATTGGTATTTCAAGGAGAATATTTTGAGCAAAAATTTGGTATGGCAATGGGCAATCCACTCTCCCTAGTTTTGAGTAATCTGTACATGGATTGTTTTTATAAAAGACACTGCTTAATAACATTTTACCCAGTAATTTTATATGGTACAGGTACAGTCTCCTCCACTTCCGCTTTCACCAGTTCAGCGTTGCCATCGTATACACCAGGCATCGTGTAAGTTACCAGTTCCGACTCTCGCATCTGAAACATATGTCAGTAAGAGTAAGGGTTGATGGCAGGTTTTTTAGATGCGAGAGACGGAACTGGTAGCTCACACGATGCCTGGTGTATACGTTAGCAACGTTGTACTGGTGAAAGCGGGAGTGGAGGAGACTGTACGTAGATGACTTAGTTTGTCTCTGGCTAACTCTCTGTCATGGCTTAATTAACATCTTAGCCCCTTCCTTTTACCACTGAACTTAAGGAGAATGGAAAATTTCTATTTTTGAATTGCCTGATTCACAGGAACCAAACCAATGTTTTATCATATATTCATTATTACTCTGCACACCACGATAAAAACAAACTGTCTGTTTTCTCTCACATATGCAGCCAAAATCAAATATCCAGCAACACTTTCCTTTCACCGTGCAAATAAATCAGTATATCAAAATATAATAATACAACACCTTATGTCAACTCAACCCCTTCAATTATTATTATGATTAGGTGCTCCAAAATCATCCACCTATTGTTCTTTATTACCAAGATATTTACTAAGATGGAAAGAAAGAGTTGGTGGATATATGATTGTGGCTGTACAGCTGGTCACACTTCCGTGAGGCTTAGTAACCCAGCGTTGTCAACGTTGGCTGAGATCATTATTAACCCCTAAAGTTCTAAACACTATAAGTCTGTTCAAAATTTGTGTTCCACTAGCCTCTATGTATCTAGCTATTTCTATCTGTCTATCTATCGCTATTTCTATCTATCTATATATCTATCTATTTCTATCTATCTATATATCTATCTATTTATATCTATATATCTAACTATCTATATCTATCTATCTATCTATCTATCTATCTATCTATCTAAGCATAAGAGGCCAAAAGGAACACAAATTTTGAACAGAGTATAGTAGTAAGGAAGGCTTTGAGGAGGGTAGGGCATGTGGCTATATATAACAAGAGTGGTGAGAAATTATTCTTGGGGAGGCGAAATATGAGTGAAAGCTTTAATGAAAATACAAAATTACACTCGGTTTAATTCGGTTATCAGTAATTTACATACTGACATATGTGTCAATTTTTAACATAATTAAAGGTAAGATTGACTTCTTAATATTATGATGTAACACAAAAATAACTGAGGTAATAATTATTGTATAGTTTATTCGTATACAGTAATATTCAATAGTTATCATCAAACACTAAACGCTGAAAAATACTTACACAATAACTAAATAAAGATAATGAACCAGAAAGTTCTTTATTAATTGAAGCAAATGTGAATACCTTTATATTACACTAGCAGCGATACCTGAAAACTCATCTCTTTAAATTAAGGAATATTTCTTGTAGTCCAAAGCAGCTTTTTTATATACATTCGTCTTACTACGTACAGGTATTTAGTTTTAATTTTACGTAGTTTTGTAGAGTCCGCTGAGATGTATTTAGAGCTGACTATAAAGAATAAATCATTATCATTATCATTACCTGACGTTGTACGGGTGACCAGCAACCACACTGGATAATGGACTCCTCCCATCCTCCTAATAAGTTCACATAGAAAGTATTAGAGGAAATTTATTGACAAAACCACATGTAGGATCTAATAAAAACAAACAAAATTGAGTCAGGAGAAAATGCTTTAATGTTGTAATTTATATATTAATAACCTTTATGTAATAACAACAGAATTATTAATGAAGGTGAATGTTGGTAAGAGTAAGGTGATGGTATTTAAGAGGACCAAAACAGAAGTAATTGATTTGGCTACACTCTATAGAATGACTGTACTAACTGGGACGGAATGTGAGATAACTTTAAGAGAGAGAGAGAGAGAGAGAGAGAGAGAGAGAGAGAGAGAGAGAGAGAGAGAGAGAGAGAGAGAGAGAGAGAGAGAGAGATTAAGGTGTGAGAGCATGGAGAAGGTGAGGGAATTCCATTATCTGGGAAAATTTCTGTGTAAACATGGAAGGAGAAATCACGGTGAGAGCAATGAGGGGCAGGCAGTTCATATGATCACTGGGGAGGATAATGAAGGGTTGAAGTGTGAGTATGGAAGTGATAAAGGTACTGAGAAATAGTATAATCCTGCCACACTTGTCGGAATCTTCAGGGCCGATAATATGCAATTGTAACAATTTAATTTATATCAGTATTCCATTGAATATATCAACTCACAATGGGAACAAAATCCACCATCAACTATTATATTTCATAATGAATAATGTAAAAGGAATAAAAAACCAACCCTGTAGGACGAGGAAGGAAATGAAGAAATGAAACACAAACAAATATTAGGCAGTTATATATAGAATTGAAAGGGAATAGTTGGTGTCTAAATTAGCGCCATTATCCTTAATTAAGTACTGGAGTTACTAATTATCCATTAATGTCAAATATCCATCTATTTACTCTTATAACTTAACCTGACAATCAAGGTTTTGTGAAAGGTGTATTAGTTTCCACTTTTTTTCGCACATCAATTAGAGACTGAGGTTGACTCTAGTCTCGTTAGCTCACATTTGTATAGATACTCGAAGAGGATTATAAGTCAGTTGAATACCACCAAACAGATAACCTTGTACAGTTGGACACAGGAATGGGTGGTACAGCCCTGGTGAAAGATACTTGTCCCATTTGAGTAACCAGTGTCTATTATCAGGTACTTGCTTTTTATTACCATCCTCAATACTGACTTCTGCCCCTAGTGTCTCCTATTTGGCACTAAGGAACACACATACACACACACACACACACACACACACACACCATCCTCAATACTGACTTCTGCCCCTGATGTCTCCTATTTGGCACTAAGGAACTTGATATTGGGAGAAATTGACCATCTTTCACTTGGGCTGTACCACGAATTCCTGTGTCCAACTGTACAGTCAGCGGCAAAAGTCGTGTCACCTCTACTGCTTCACTGAGACGTACAGTGTTCATGGACTCGAGAAATACACACGTTTTCCTACACTTAATTATCTCGAGTCTATGAACATCGTGTGCCTCGGTGAAGCAAGTGAGGCGACACGACATTTGCCGCCGACTGTACTGAAGACTGAAGGTGGAAATATTCCCTCTCAGTCAGTCATTTTCCAGGGCAGGGTGTATATGGAGATTCACACTGATATCAACCTTGTAGCAGAAGACAGTAAAGACCAATATGGCATCAAATACAACGGTGTGAGCATTGGGAAGTTGTAGTATGATGGGAAACAAAGAAATTGACACACGTAGTTTTAAAACATTTTAGGGCCCTTACTGGAGCTCTATGAACCCTCCAAATAATCCAGGCCACAAAACGCTTCAGTGTTTCGAATAGGGAATCTGTTGCCTGGAGTAGTTTGGAGGGTTCATAGAGCTCCAGTAAGGGACCTTATTTTTTTTAAAACTACGGGTGTCAGACCTTAACATGCCTTCAATAAAGTTTAATTTTAAGAAATGCTGAAAATAGTTGCCAGCTTCTTTATTAACATGATCGATGAAACCTAAACTGTTTTTGGATTTATCTTTGACATTGGAACAAAATTAGAATACCCAAAATCATACTTAGATAAAGCTTTAAAATAGGCAAGAAAATAATTTTATAGGGGTCAACCTCCTCTACCCCGTGACAATAAAAAACTTACTGATATTATACCATTGTGATAAAGTTGCCCAAATCTCTCATCTTCTAAGAACATGGAATGTTAATGTTACCTTCTGCAATGATAACATAGTCAAGATAATGTTGATATAAATTCACCCAATTCTTTATGTGGGAATACTGGCTGGTTAACCATACTGTATTAGCCTTGATGCATGTATCCGTTAGGTACAATGTCCGGTATCTTTGCATTAGCTAATTTTCTTCAATAGATGCTTCACTATTCAACTGATCAAACCATCTTGGAGTTCACTGCATCCCTGTGTTTACCCATTCCTACAGTATATCATCGTGGGCCGTCTCTTGATCTGAATCCGAAGATCAATCTGGTGATTCATTGTCCGAGCCTGAAGTGGTTCAGAAGATGGGTGTACTGTGACACAATGGCTGGCTGCAGGACAGAACATTAGTCCAGTATTATACAGACGTCTATTCAGCTAGACGGCCCGAGACTCACTCAATTTCCAAGTAGCCTTTTTGCCTTCTTCAGCTCTAACAGAACATTTCCGTTCGAGCTTTACAGCCCTGGATGATAGTGTTGGATCAGGGTCCAAAGAGCGTCTAGTTACTCTCTAACTTAACACTCCATGGATCCTGGTCCAGCACTATCAGTCATGGCTGTACACTCACTCATAATAATTAAGTCACCCTCCAGGTAAGACACATTATAGGTGTGATATGGACTCTGGCAACAGTGTATGTAACGTCAGTGTTGGCGCTGCATGGAGAGATAAAGTTGGTCACCTCCAAACACTTATAATTAACGGTAAATGAGACGAAGCATGAGTTGTAATTGTGTTTGGAACAAAGCAGCCTTTCTCCAAACATCACTCACACCATCATCCTCTGACGTCCGATACAATGTTACCAGAACAGATTTAACACGAGTTAGGTGTCTTGCTTGGTGGGGTCTTTACTTTTATGAGTGACTGTACATTTGACATGCTAGTTTAGCAGCTACGAATGGAAACTTTCCGTTCGAACTCTGCTTTATGGTTTTAACCGATAAATAATAATGATTATTTAAAATATTTACGTCATTTTTACATCAAGTTACGTCAGGTTACGTCAGGTTACGTCATACCAAAACCTGCGCCTGGTAATGGTGATTCAGAATATATTGTATATGGGTTTGGGATGTTGGTGTAACTGGTTTCGAGTTATAAGACAAACAAACAAGAGACGGTTTGTGATTAATAGTATAGATGAAGTGTAAAGTGATGGTCTAATGTACTGCAACCTGGTGAATAAAAGCGAGCTATTTGAGTTAATTTTATGAACCAAAATTGCACACACCAACAGCTATAGTTTCGGATCATTTTTCGAAGCCATCTCGTTGGAAGGTGTTGCAGTACAGTCGGCGGCATAAGTCCTGTCACATTACCTGCTTCACCGAGACAGGCAGTGTTCATGGACTCGAAAAATTAGCACGTTTTCTACACCTAATAATCTCGAGTTTATGAACATCGCGTGCCTCAATGAAGCAAGTGAGGCGACAGGACTTTTGCCGCCGACTGTACATTAGACCATGACTTTACAAGGAGGATCCCAGGACTCTAATACATTCTTGTTCATTCTCTCCAACTGTATTACACCTTGATCATTCTGATGTTAAGTAATCCACATCATATTGTATACGTTCCTTTGAAAAAATAAATAAAACAAAACCAGCACGTAATTTAATTAACTACTAAACACTGCAAATCTGCCAGTGTCGATTTTTTTTTTTTATACAGATTTGAAAAACTTCAATATACACTAAATATATATGTGTACGAGTCTGCTATATAAAAAGTTTCCTCACAATTTCCTCACAAATATCGTTACAGGGTTACGTAAATAGATGTAATACACGTTTTTATAACCATAAAACTAAGTACAATGACAGTACAAGGCAAAAGAAATATATATATAAGAGCAAAAAGGAAGGGACGAAATTTGTACAACAATGTATTAGCGAGTGAGCCAGTTAGTACTCTCTGCTGATGAAGGAAAGAGTGTTGTAGTGTGTGTAGTGATGGAGATGGTGACACAAGACCCTATCACTAACACTCAGTATTATCCCTTCAGTTAAACTTGTGGAGGTTTCTCAGTTGTCTCCCCATATAACCAACTTAACAATTAATGTATAGTGCTTGTTTCTAGATGACCATTGTTAAGGGTGGGTGGGAATAGGGGACAGGCTTGGGGGGGTTTGGGGGGTTAGGAGTGTGTGGGAATAAGGGGACAGGCTTTCTACCCATCCCAAGCCTGTCCCCCTATTCCCGCACCCACCAGTCCCCCTCAAGCCTGTCTCCCTACTCCCGCACCCCCCAAGCCTGTCCCCTACTCCCACTCCCCCTTAATTAAAGTGTGAAGACATGTAAAGCAACTGTGTAGTGTTTAACTGCTGAAGGTTTAATTAAATAAGTGTCCTTCTAAGAATCTAAGTTATGATGTTCTTTCCTACAGCCATAATGTATAAGTTAAATCTTGTACTAGTGATGTGGTCCTTGACGATGGCTCTAAGGTGTGGATGTGATGCCATTATGTTTTCAAAGCAGACGGAAGATAGAGGCTTGGTGAGGGCAGTACTACAGATGGTAGGGCCTACACCTTCATTTTTCTGGCTGTCATTTAGTGTTAGCTACGACGAACAGCCACTCTCAAAATTTCTACATATTGATTAAGTAAGTATAACTAAAATGCCAGTGTGTGCATAATGAATGTTGCTACAGGTAATGATGAATATTGCACTAAAGGACGGGTTCATTTGTATGGCAGGGATAAAACAAAAACTGGCCTTGGTTGTAAAGTCATGGTCTAATGTACTGCAACACCTTCCAATGAGATGGCTTCGAAAAATGATCCGAAACTGTAGCTGTTGGTGTGTGCAATTTTGGTTCATAAAATTAACTCAAATAGCTCGCTTTTATTCACCAGGTTGCAGTACATTAGACCATCACTTTACGATCGTGATACATAATTTCTGACCAGAGTGTGAGGAGCAGAAAGCTTCGAATCGCCTGGTATTGCTCATTTCCCTCCCTAGTCCCTACCCAGTACACATATAGAGGCTGCATGAGTTCAAATGTAGGGTATACAGTATGTGTGGTGTCTGCCGTTCGTCTCTGGTCAGGGATTATGTATCACGTGTGTACAGGTAAAAATTGCTGTCGTTGTCATCATAAGTCAAAGTACCATACTAGGTGTAAAATGCACCACATATATTCCATTCCTTTTAATACATGAATAAATACACTTTGTTCACTCTTTTTTAAGGCCCTCCAAGCTAAGAGTACAGAATACTACCCGGCAGCAATACAGATTATTTGTTCTTAGAATTGTACCAATATAATCAGGCCATCAAACCTTCTTCCTCTTTTCCCATGAATAAAAGATCTGGACTCCCAGTTTATCTAGTCACAGGCTCCACACCTTGACAGTCAACCCGTAGTTTTAAAACATTTTAGGGCCCTTACTGGAGCTGTATGAACCCTCCAAATAATCAAGGCCACAAAACGCTTCAGTGTTTCGAATAGGGAATCTGTTGCCTGGAGTAGTTTGGAGGGTTCATAGAGCTCCAGTAAGGGGGTGTGGGAATAGGGGACAGGCTTGGGGGGTGCGGGAATAGGGAATCTGTTGCCTGGAGTAGTTTGGAGGGTTCATAGAGCTCCAGTAAGGGCCCTCAAATGTTTTAAAACTACGGGTGTCAATCTAGCAGAGCTTATTGTTGACGTCATGAGAGTGATATGACTCGGAGTTCCCACCTTTCTGGTCAAAGATTGTGGTCTGTTTAGTAGAGAAGTGGCTGGTATTGGAAGGTGTGTCGAGTCTGTAATGCCTTGATTTTTCTTTATATAATAATACAATACTATTTTCCCCTTCCTTGTCAATATTTCCTATTCCCCGTTCTGTCTAAATTTATTGATGCAACTAGGCATCTGTCGGCGCAACAGCTAGGGTCATATACCGCTAAATAGAACAGGAACAATTCTATGTTTCTCCAGTTAACAGATCTAAACCCTCTTAAATCCACATATCAAATCCAATGACCACAATGCGGTATAAAAGAAAATCACTTCCTAAACATCAATATCCTAATGCATCCTAACTTATTTATCCTAATACATCCTAACATAAATATCCTAAAACATCCTAACATTAATTTCCTAATGATATTATCCGAATTGTGAATTGCCAGTAATTATTATTAGTATTATTCTCCACATGTGTGTTAAGTTTCTCAAAGGATTGTTTGCTAATCAATATCTACACCCAGCTGTTATCATCAAAGCCAAAAGAAAAAGAACCAAATATACATTAGTTACTATGTCCTTACATGAACACACGATATTCCACAGTTATTTATATTTTCCATCACTGGACTAACCAATTCACCCTTCAAAATATCTTCAAAACAGTATATATATATATATATATATATATATATATATATATATATATATATATATCGAGAGGTAACTTGCTCATACCTGTTATCACCAAAGCCGAAAGAAGAATGAGAAGGAAGTAGAGTAATCAGTAATCTACTTCCTCGTCACCTCCTCACCTCTCTGGTCCAACAATGTAGAACCCCCTTATTTCTAATTATGGCATTCTTATCAGTTCTACCACGTACTGGTGTATATTCAGTTACATACCATGATTTACATATATTCCTGTGCTAAATACATTGCCTTCTTCCTTGGTTAAGTATTATATTATGGTAATATATATATACAAGGCATGTATTGTTCCGCCAGCAAGAGAATGTACAATATTTCCTGACTTTAAAACCCTAACTAATCTAATTAATATTCTAAGTTACAGTTATGATGTAGGTAGCATCATAGGAGAGTTAGGTTCGTAATTATACATTATAATTATAAATGCAAAATATTCCCCGTTTTCAATTAATCACGACGTATTTTCCTATCTCTATCACTCTACCTAAGTTTCAATTATTCCTCTATTTCACCTATTTATATAACTATAATTATTATTCCTATTTATCTATAACCTCTAACTATTAACATTATTTATACTTTTCATCATATTAACATTTTCATAAGAAATTCACCACCGACACTATCATAGTCATTGGTAATCTCCACCAGCTGACTAATTAGTAACATCTTATACTAAATGTCTACCCAATTACTTGTAAATATTCTAAATAACAATATATATAGAAATAGGGATGTTACACACTATAGTCTTTGAAAGGTTCACCATTCCCGTTCACTCTGTAATGAAAAATATATAATTAATTATCTTTGGAGAGAACTTTCAACAAACAACTTATAATGACAACTGTCATCAATCACTACCATTGTTTATAATGTTCAACAAATGTTGGACATTATTATCATTGATAAATATTTGCCATTGGACACAAAATAAGTACCATATATATTAGGTAATGACTAACTTGAGGAACGAGCCTATCTTGACATGTGAGGACTAATGGTGGTGTACATTGTTATGGCAACACTGTCACCTGCTTAAATTCAACACTCGAAATATTATTTTTACGTGAAGTATCGATAATTATCGTTATGATGAAGAACATTGAACAAAACCTCCAGCATGTGTTACTACTATCTTTGACACTGATGAGGACTGGTTCTATCCATAAAGGAGGAGTTTGGCATCCTCTACCACACCCTGGCCTGTTTTATCTGTCTCTCTTACTATTTCTCATTCCTTCTGGGTAGCTGGTGAGATCGCCGATTGGGTATCACAACAAGGAATACTACAGAAGGGGGTTTGTTGGCACGGGGATACATGCCCATGATCAGCAGTCCCCTCTTCTGTTGTTTTTGAATTAACAGGTCTCACTATCACCATGACTCCCATTTGGGGGTTCGAACACTTGCGTGGCTTTGGTCAACCAGACTCGGGACTGCTCGGTCACACAGTCTGGGGAACATTTTTCTCCCAGCCATCAACACAATTCCCCCCAGCCTACACGGTTGTTATCCTTGCTCTTACAGCCGGGTACTTACTTACTGCTACTATACGTTTCAGCGCTGGACAGACGGTGTTTTTCGTAAATATCTCTTAAACGAATCGTTGTATCAATATCATATTTCAGCACACTATCTTTAACACCCGAGCGTATTTTATGGCTGACATACCATATTCCTATATGTGTTATGTTAGGAGTTTACTGAGTGATATTAAGCCTAATCCAGTCATAATTTCTAAGGCGATATAGAGAATCGGACGAGTTTGAGGTACTCGTGTAGCCCCTCCACCAACACCCCGAACACCCCCCAGACCATTCCTTCCTTCCCTACCCCAATATCTCATTATCCCCCTCTCAGTTTCACTCTTCACCCCCCTATTTACACCATCCCCCTTCCATTTTTTTTATGACAGTATGTATATACGTATCGTTCATTAGTAATATTGTTTAATACAGTTACTGTTGTGTGTGGACATGAAAACCAGAGCGGGTCAAACGACCATTAAAGTAATAGCTAATCCCGTTGTTAATAGCCGTATAGACGGATAATAACCCATGCACGTGTCTAAGGGGACCAGAAAAATGATTAATTTTGGTTTTGGGCAACCAAATATAATCGTTCATGGTTGTTTCATGTGTTCCTTACCTTTTTAAATAACCAATTTATGCGTTAATAGAATATTCACAGTCTCCCGTATCCCCTGCCCCCTCTCTGGACCAAGTTGACATTTTATAATGAATAGGTACACAGTATCTAATAACTTTTCCTAGAAGGTCCAGAGCACTGGTAATGCCAGTACATAGTGTTCACTTGCATGGTTGACCATAAGGACTGCAAATATGGACCTTCTACATACTATATGTATGTAAACATGATGTTGTACAGTAATTATCAAAGTGAAATACGTCTTGCCTCTATAGAATTGCACTGTACCATTCTTTTAGTTAATAATCATATCTATACATATACATCTACATAACATTCTAATATATAATACAGTGATGGAAGAAATAGGGAGGAACACGAGTGATGAGGGAGAAGAGGAGGAGGGAGGTGTGAGAAGAGGGGGATGTAGTTGTGGTTGGAATGGTTTGGGAGGTTGTTGGGGGGGCCACACTTTTCCTTCGAATGCGTCAATATGACTGGCCAGCTTTGTGCTATTTTTCACGAGTAAGCTCCTCGTATAACTCATATAAGAATATGGTATGTCAGCCATAAAATACGCTCGGGTGTTAAATATAGTGTGCTGAAATATGATATTGATACAATGATTCGTTTAAGATATATTTACGAAAAACACCGTCTGTCCAGCGCTGAAACGTATAGGTGAACAGGGACATAGGGGGCTGCGAAAATTGTCCAAACATCCACTGACTTACAAACGTGGGCTAACCATTACACCATCAGTACCCCGGGATGGCTAGTTTTTCTAACAGAATGCATTTTCATTTTTACTATTAACAGATTACTAGAGTGGGCTGCCTTATGGACACAGCCTGATACGAGGTTAGTGGGTATGGGTAAGAGTGATCATGTGACTACAGCCTTGTTACTACACCCAGGACTTCGCAACACGCGCTATGCATTCTACGTTACCAAGCAAATTCACAGGAAATTTAATACAAAGAAAGGTAACACAATCAGTCAGGTTTTTGTAAAAAAAAAAAAAAGGATTCCACTTCTCAGTCCCATCTTTTTCTTTAGTACAATATATAATTTTAATATATTGTTTTTTCGGCAACACAACAGTTAGTTGTGTTGCAATTACTATACGTTTCAGCGACGGACAGACGCTGTTTTTCGTAACTATCTCATAAATGAATCTTTGTATAAGTATAATATTTCAACACAATACCTTTTAACATCCGGGCCTAATTTACGGTGGAGAGAGAGAGAGACTGATTTTATTAATATTAAGTAGTGGTATAGCCTAATACTTACTTCGTTAAATTTTCAGCAGTAGATCTATTATTCATTTTCAAACATTTTCCCTGTAAGAACTCTATTGTCGTCGATCCTTTCTAATAAGTTGATGTGCTTGCAATGGCTGACAGAGGGTACAGGCGTGGAGGTATGGCGTTGGTGTGGGTACTGTGAGGGAGGAGAGGCTGGAGTGGAGAGGCTTGGCACGTGGAATGAAACCACACCAGGCATACCTCAACACCCATTACTCTTCAGAGGTAAAATAAGACATGCTACTCCGGTTCTTATTAATGAGTATATATTTTCCTCATTCACCTATTTTATGAAATGTCAAGTTTCTTTGTTTCTTGTTCCAAATCTTGTTCATTGTTTTTTGTACTATTCCAATGTTAAATACTCCTTTGACTTGTACTAATTACATAACGGTGTGTAACGATGCTTTGGACTGTATGAGTAATTAAGTTTTACTGTATGTGTATTTACAAGTTGTACTGTAATTACCTACCATACTTTTTCGGGACTGAATTACCAAGAATAATAGTCTACATAGGTATTGTAAAAATAATATTTTATAATAAACTTCTAAAAGTGATAACTATGCAAGAGTCTTTACAAACCCTTACAGTCTTGGTGGCTGAATTTCCTGTCAAGGTAAAAACAGCGATAATTGAAGTTTATGTTATCATTTAGTACCAACCGCCCCCTTCCTGCTCCATCTTAAGGGGGGGTGGGAATATGGGGACAGGCTTGGGAGGGTTTTGGGGGGTGCAGGAGTTGGGGGACAGGCTTGGGGGGGTTATGGGTGGGGGAGAAAGCCTGTCCCCTAGTCCCGCACCCCCTCTAACCCCCCCAAGCCTGTCCCCCTACTCCCGCACCCCCAAAAAAACCCCAAGCCTGTCCTCTACTCCCACTCCCCCTCAAAGGAAAATTCTTCCTTGGCCCAGAAATGTTAAAAAATGTATCAAATCGACCTCGTTACATGATAAAAAATCGCCTTAAATCAAGGTACTATTTCTACCTAGCAACCTCGATTATTGTGAGCCTAACATGGGATGCAGATTATAAATACGGCAATTGTTACTGTACAGTCGGCGGCAGATGTCGTGTCGCCTCACCTGCTTCACTGAAACGCACAGTGTTCATGGACTCGAGAAATATGCATGTTTTCTACAACTAATAATCTCGAGTCTATGAACATGGCGTGCCTCGGTGAAGCAAGTGAGGCGACAGGACTTTTGCCGCCGACTGTACATACCATTTGGTCGTAGGGGTCTCAATATGCTAGGAGCCTTCTGACTGAAATGTTTCGTTTACTATTTCTCATCCATCTTGCTGGATTTTGGCACGTCCATTACGAGACATACAAACCTTTGATAAAGTGTAAAATTCATCATTAGTCACTAAGATGTTGCCAATATACTATGTTGAATCCTCCACGTACAGATCGTCCTGAGAACTACAACAGACACAAGTTCCGCCTCTTTGAGAAGGAGTTATTTCCCTACATTAGCTCTGAGAGGCTGAGTGACGAGCCTGGAGCCTTAATTCGCCATAGAGACGCTATTGGTACAAGGGTGATTCAAGCCATGTCCAGTAGCCTCAATTTTACGTAAGTTTGTAATTCTTTATACTTAGATTGTCAGTTGATTCTCTATTACATAAATTGAATGTTGATATTGTTAAGAGAGGAAAGGTCCTTGGGGGAATGAGAATGACAAACTGACTAGCAAGAATGACAAACTGACTAGCAAGAATGACAAACTGACTAGCAAGAATGACAAACTGACTAGCAAGAATGACAAACTGACTAGCAAGAATGACAAACTGACTAGCAAAAATGACAAACTGACTAGCAAGAATGACAAACTGACTAGCAAGAATGACAAACTGACTAGCAAGAATGACAAACTGACTAGCAAAAATGACAAACTGACTAGCAAGAATGACAAACTGACTAGCAAAAATGACAAACTGCCTAGCAAGAATGACAAACTGACTAGCAAGAATGACAAACTGACTAGCAAGAATGACAAACTGACTAGCAAGAGTGACAAACTGACTAGCAAGAATGACAAACTGACTAGCAAGAATGACAAACTGACTACCAGGAATGAACACCAAGTTAAATATTAATAAAGCCTTCTTGCAACAAACCAGGTTCTTATTAGTAAGTGTAGAGTCAAACACGAAGTAAAAACATTAACAATTATCATATATCACATATCATATATCATTATGAATTTAGCCTCTGGCTAGCACAGTGGTAAAGTCTGTGGCTGCAATTCCGTGGCCCAGCGTTCGATCCTTGCTCGGGACACTGTTAAAAATACCACTGATACTAGAGGTTACCACCCCTGTGAGCAGGGGGTGGGGGGTTTGAGTCGGCTGTTTGAGGTCTTCCTGCTTAGTCAGCCATAGCCGAAGCTGACTCGGGTCTCAGGTGGGTGGAGAGGTCGCTGGGCCACGTATCACGGGGATCATCCTTGTGATGTGTGCTATAATTGTGTTTCATATACATAGTGTGTGCTACACTCTGTCCCAGTGACTGCCACTCGCTGGCACCTTTAATAACCTTTAATATAACACTAAGAAGTAGGACAAACACAATACAATTAACTAAAATTAAATTAGGTATTCCTCGTATTGTAGCTCAGAGAATCAATTACTCCTCAACCCTTGATAAATGCATAGAAAAAAGTAACTATAGTATACATAAACTCAAAATAAGATATGACACAACAATATTAATAATAATAATCACTCAATATTACTAGTCAGCTACACTCCTATTATGATAAGATATCACTTAAGGGGGAGGATACAGTGTTGGTAAATCCGGAGAAAACTATTCCTCCAAACTATCCCAAGCAACAGGCCACCATTACTTGTTAACCTCTGGTCCTGTTTCCCGTCATACTTTGGAGGAATCAAGGCACTGCAATGTACCAAAAGTATACTCTCCCCTTAATTATATAAACTAATATAAGTTCCTAATTATGACAGAGTTGAAAACATTACTTTAAATACTGGCAGCAATACTTAGTTACTAACTCATTCAAATCAAACTTATATTAACTTCAGTGTTTACACACTGAAAATAGCAAAGGAGATCACAAAAATAATACTTAACTATACAGAATATGTACAGTACAACAGACACAAAAACATTCATTACCGAGTTCCAACTGCATCTGACTATAGATGTGTCGACCATTACTCTTATAAACGGAACATGAGGATGCCAATGTCCAAGAGAGGGGGATACAGGAAGGGAGGGGGTGTGTGTGCAAAGTTGGCTATAACTGGGTATGGTGCCTGGTTGTCGCGCTGATGTTTTCAGCTACGTGGGAAAAACATTAGGCGACGGGCTAATTTACAGAGATATTGCAAAACAATAATATTAATGGTAAATTGGGCTTACATAACAACATTACCTATTTTGAAAAAAATTTGTTAAAGGTAATAATTATCAATCTTAATTGTTCTACTTTAGGGTGATAAAATAATCTATAGGTCTATAGTCAACCAGGAATATCTTGGAGATAACTTAACAAACAAATGATTACAATGAATATCAATATTTATAGCACCATAATAATCCATTGTGGACAAGTCCTTGTAGATGTGATAATTAACACGGTCGCCGGATTTCCCTTAACGAACAAATTCTATGAAGATCGACTTATAGAACTAAATCTATGTCCCTTGATCCAGCGCAGACTAAAATGTGACTTACTGTAATTCAAGTGTTTATAATAATTTAAGGCATCGACAATATAAATTGCAACAACTATTTCACAATTGACCGAACAAATTACATGAGAGGAAATGGTTGTAAAATCATTGACAAATCTTTCAACTCAGATCAGATCAAGCCAAGAATTTCTTCTTCAACCAAATACAAAACTGTGGAACAGTCTTCCTCGCGAAACCATAGATTTGTAACACCGTAGATTATTTGAAAATCCTCCTAGATAAACACCGCTGGTAGTCCATGGCTGACTGTATTTTAAAAGAATTATTTTTGTTTGTGGTGCTCGGTGGTGAAGGCTAAACTTATGTGCAAGATATAAAGATATAAGTGTCCCTTGATCCACGGAGGACACTGTATAGTTCACCTATATATATATATATATATATATATATATATATATATATATATATATATATATATATATATATATATATATATATATATATATATATATATATATATATATATATATATATATATATATATATATTAGACATAGTATATCAACTTTCTTGCTGTCCTATATAAATGCCATGTTTGTTTTTCCATATTTCATGGTATCGTTTCCTTTCCTGCCAGCTTCGGTTGAGGGAGTGGTGGGTGGAGAGGAACCTTCTTCATTGCTATAACTTCCCTTACCCTTGTAGGTTAGCTATAATAACAAAATGAAGCAGCCTGGATAGGACCAGTAGGTCTGTTGTTGTTTGAATGTCGTTTGTATTCCTTTGTATTCCACACAGTTGGTCTCTTTGTACATAGGTCTCCTTCACCCCTGTATTAGGTACAATACTCTTGAACAAGGTGGAATTAAGGACCTGTGCTTGTGTATTAACATTGGAAGCTTCTGATTCCTCCTGACTATGCCACGAAATAAGCTCCTTCCATATAGGTGTGTGTTTCGTGGTAATATTTGAAGGACTCGTTTATCACCAATTTTCTGACTACATCACAGGGTCCCTTAACGGCCTTCGTCTTATCAACTCCCTCTCTTACTGATTCACCACGATCTCCCTCATCTTTACCGCAAAGTGGCATTAACTTTTTTTTTCTCTCTATTACACTGGACATTGCTTTTCAGAACTCCCTCCAAAAGTATACTTTCTCCTCTGAGGAAATCATGCAACACTCACTAAGCTACTCAATTTATGGATGTCTGGGCTGTGGGCCATAGTAGGAAGTGCACACAGGACAGCACACATACCAACTTACATGACTGTCTATGTACACATACGTACACTATTTATAAATCAATTTCGATAAATGCTTGCTAACTTATATATTCAGCCTAAATACCAACTTGCATATGGTGTATACATTTACAGCCACTTATATAGCTACTCACATACTGTATGCATGTGTATGCATGTATGTATGTGTGTATGTGTATGTATGTGTATATGTATGTATATGTTTATATATATATATATATATATATATATATATATATATATATATATATATATATATATATATATATATATATATATATATATATGTATGTATTTGTGTGTGTATGAGTACATGTATGTATATGTGTATGTGTACATATATGTATATGTGGATATGTATATGTATATTTATATATTTTAAAACCTCTGTGTATTCCCTCTACGTATATGTATGAATTTTTTTTCATTTTTTTTTCTTATGTTTCATTTAATTGTGTCTTTGTTTTTTGTTTTTCTGCTTTCACTTGTGTTCATTCCCATTTTTATCATTAGTGTTTTAGTGTTACATGTACATTTTCAGCCTCCCAGCTGCTACTATTTAATAAACCGATTATTATTATTATTATTATTATTATTATTATTATTAATTACATACCGACTTACATAAACCTTGTAATTTACATAATTAAATACCTACCTCCATACCAACCTACTATTTTACAAGTAAACTATAAATTGCATTAATTGGATAGTGATAAGATGTGCCTTACTGAAACAGAAACAAAAAGTGAGTCAGATAATTATATTTTATAAAATGTTTTCCAGATATGAAGTACGTGAGCCTATTGATGATCATTGGGGAGTGGAACTAGAGGGAGGCAACTGGACTGGTATAGTTAAGCATCTACAACGAGAAGAAGCTGACATTTGCCTTGATTTAACTGTAACTCCCCAGCGATACCAAGTGATTCAATACACAGGAGGCTACATCCAACAGTCAGTTGTTATTCTGTCGTCCAAGCCTCGTCCCCTTCCAGAATACCTTTCTCTCATCAGGCCGTTCGAATGTTAGTATACATACACAGACAAATTTATAAATTGTGAGCCAATATGAGTAGCTCTCTGTTACAACCAGACAATCGCCACGCCCACTTAAGCGAGATAATCGCCTTTAAAGTATAGGTAATAATCACGCATAAGGTAAACACGAATAATCTGTTGACCGTTACTTCACTTCAACAACTGGATATGACCACAATATAACATTTACTGTGGTTTTTAAGACTTCATTAGAGGCCAAATTTTCTTAGCTTTTAATTGATATATGCCAAAATGTGTTCAGTTCCCTATTAAAAAAGATATTAGAGGTATAATAAATACGACTGTCATGGAGAAGAGGTGAAAAGTTATGTTCGTACTGGTATATTAGTATAATATGGAGAATTGGTAAATAATAATAATTTATGCTATTTAGATTAAGAAACTACATTGTTTAAGCATTCTATAGGTATAATTGTGAGGCAGGTACATAACAAAATAACTTTAAAATCTTCAAAAGAATGAATACTATCAAACGTCTTTTAGTGCGTGGAATGCGGTAGGTTGGTGCGCACAAGTTGCCAAACGTACGATTCAACCTACCCTCCTCTCATCCGTTACTAATATGTCTCACTCACTATCCATATCATTCGCCATACATACATACACTGACATACATAAACACACTGCCATACACACACTGCCATACATACATACACACACTGCCATACATACATAAACACACTGCCATACATCAACACACTGCCATACATACATACACACACTGCCATACATACATAAACACACTGCCATACATACATACACACACTGCCATACATACATACACACACTGCCATACATACATACACACACTGCCATACATACATACACACACTGCCATACATACATACACACACTGCCATACATACATACACACATTGACATACATACATACACACACTGCCATACATACATACACACACTACTATACATACATACACACACTGCCATACATACATACACACACTGCCATACATACATACACACACTGCCATACATACATACACACATTGACATACATACATACACACACTGCCATACATACATACACACACTGACATACATACATACACACACTGACATACATACATACACACACTGACATACATACATAAACACACTGCCATACATCAACACACTGCCATACATACATACACACACTGCCATACATACATAAACACACTGCCATACATACATACACACATTGACATACATACATACACACACCGCCATGCATACATACACACACTGACATACATACATACACACACTGACATACATACATACATACACACACTGACATACATACATACACACACTGACATACATACATACACACACTGACATACATACATACACACACTGACATACATACATACACACACTGACATACATACATACACACACTGACATACATACATACATACACACACTGACATACATACATACATACACACACTGACATACATACATACACACACTGACATACATACATACATACACTGACATACATACATACACACACTGACATACATACATACACACACTGACATACATACATACATACACACACTGACATACATACATACATACACACACTGACATACATACATACACACACTGACATACATACATACACACACTGACATACATACATACTGTTACAAGATCCAAAGTTCAAAATCTTGCAAACAATATAGAACTCCCAATAATTAATTTCTAAGATTACAGCAAGGGAGTAAAAGAGGGTAAAAGAAACTGGCTTAGTGTATGGGAATAATATGACTGGCCAAGTATATAAACTTCATGCCACAAGAAGTAAAACTTTGAAGAGTTTGGGACCCTGACTTCATCCATCAATGCTATAAATACACCATAAGTGAGGAAGTATTAAACCCGAGAAGTAAGTCAAAAGAATCTTATTCTATGTACAAGTATATACAAATTAAACCTTACATACTAATACCCTTAACCTAAATCATACCGCGACAATAAGAGAGAGAGAGAGAAAGTCATAATAATACAGACACAAAACACAAGGCCGCCACTTATCTATTCCACCAGACAGACAGATGAGGTGTTGATGCGAGGAGGTCCTAGTTGATACTGACTAAGAAAATCCGGTCAGCTATAAGTCACCTCTTGTTTTGATTCGAGACCTGATTCAACACTCCTCGACCATTGGCTCAGCCTACCAATGCTCTCTCTCTTCACAGTTTAAGCAAACTAAATTATAAAGAAATAGTAATAGCAATAATAGTAATAACAGTTATAGTAACAGTAATAATAGTATAACCAATAATAGTAATAACAGTAACAGTAACAATAGTATAACTACCTAACTACATAAATACATAATAGTAACAACAGTAACAGTAATAATAGTATAACTACCTAACTACATAAATACATAATAGTAACAACAGTAACAGTACTACTAATAATAATAGTATAACTACATAACATCCCCCCGCTTAAGAAGATTCCCAGGGGAAGAAATAAACCCAAAATGAATAAACACCTATGCCTGGCCCGCGACCCTGATACTTGGCTACACACCATGCGACCATGTAAGCACTAGTACAACGAAAGCCATGCGAGTTGAGATAGGATTATATACTTAGACTACATTATTTATGCCGTTCTAGACAGCATGTCAGCAATCACATTTTTCTTTCCCCGTATATGATTCACTATTATTTTGTATGGTTGTAATGCCAAGGCCCATCTCATAAGCCTTTGATTTGAATTTCTCATCCTTTGTAAAAATAACAGGGGATTATGGTCGGTATACACTTCAATGGGGAATGGTGAACCACTAAAATAAACATTAAACCTTTCAATTGCAAAGATTAAGGCATAGCACTCTCTCTCTATGGTGCTATAATGTTTCTGATAAGGCTTAAACTTCATTGAGGCATAACACACTGGGTGTAACACATCATCCCAAAATTGAAGTAATACCGCACCAGCACTCTTATCACTCGCATCTACATGTAAAACAAAAGGCTTAGCAAAGTGAGGGGATATCAAGATGGGCGCATGAGTTAACATTGATTTCAGTTTCACAAAACAGTCCCGACATTCTTTAGTCCACACAAATTTACTTTTGGGGCTTACCAGGTCAGTAAGGGGAGCAGACAGGTCAGAAAAGTTAGGCACAAATCGTCTATAGTAGCCTGCCATGCCCAAAAAGCGCATCAGAGCCTTACGATCCTTAGGCTCCGGGATCGACGAGATCGCTTCCACTTTGGCGGCTACAGGGCTGACTCGTCCTTGTCCAACCACATGACCCAGGAAGACTACGTCTGCATGCCCAAACTCACTCTTCCTCAGGTTCACAGTGAGTCGTGCCTCTGACAGCCTGAGGAATAAGGCACGTAGCTGGTGTTGATGGGCCTCCCAGGAGCTGCTATACACTATTAGGTCATCCAAGTATGCCTGAACGCCAGGCAGCCCATCCACAACCTGATGGATAAGCCTTTGAAATGTTGCAGGAGCGTTCATCATCCCAAACGGCATAACGGTATACTCGTAAAGTCCGTCTGGGGTCACAAAGGCAGAAATCTTCCGGGCTCTGTCAGTAAGCTGCACCTGATAATAACCACGAAGAAGGTCAATCTTGCTGATGATTTTAGCCCCACCAAGCTGGTCAATGAGATCATCAATACGAGGAAGTGGGTAGCAGTCCTGACGGGTGAGACTGTTGACCTGGCGGTAGTCTGTGCACATGCGGAAGGAACCATCCGGCTTGTCCACCAACACGCAGGGTGATGCCCACTCACTGGTGCTTCTCTCTGCAAGGCCGTGGTCAAGGAGGAAGGAAACTTCTTTCCTCAGGGCTTCCCTCTTCCATGGACTTGTACGGTAAGGAGATTGTTTCACTGGTCGGGCACCCTCCACCAGAACAACATCATGCTTCACCAGGGGACACTGCAGGGGAACATCTCCAAACAACTGAGGAAATTCATTAAGGAGGCATTCCATATCCTCTTCCTGCTGAGGGGTCATATGCTGAAATTTCGACCGGGGATTAGCAAACAACTCAGAGTTCTGCATTTTGATTTCAGTCGAAGGGAACAGGTGGTCCTGATCATTATTTTCACTAGTATTAGATAGGTCAAGATTTATGACAGGAGAAACAATATCATTATCTCTTGGGTAATATGCTTTTAAGAGATTTATATGTATTAACCTTTCAGACTTTCTCCTATCAGGGGTTTTTATGACATAGTTCACCTCGTTAATCTTTTTCTCGACTACATATGGACCATGATACCTACTCTGCAGGGGTCTTTTATGAATTGGTAGGAAAGCAAGAACTAGATCTCCTGGCTTGAATTCACGAGTGACTGATTTTAGGTCAAAGTGTTCTTTCATTTTACACTGGGCAGACTTTAGGTTGGTCATTGCATGCTCAATGGCAGTCCTTAATCTATTTTTGAACTGAGTGACATAGGTACATAAAGGTTTTTTGTCTGGGGTACCTATCCAAGATTCCTTTAGAACTCTAAGGGGGCCTCTGATTTCGTGGCCATATACCAGTTCAAAAGGGGAATATCCTAAGCTATCCTGGACACTGCTTCTAGTAGCATACAATACATAATGGACACCTTCATCCCAATCTACATTATTTGCCTCACAGTACTTTGTAAGCATAGCTTTCAAAGTCTGATGAAAGCGTTCCAAGGCACCTTGGGATTCTGGTCTATAGGCTGTGGAATGGTACTGACTGACTCCTAAATCGTCCATGGTTTGTTTGAAAATATTTGAAGTGAAGTTGGTACCCAAATCCGACTGTACGATCCGAGGGATTCCATACTGAGAGAAGAATTTTGTCAGACACTTTACGATATTCTTTGAAGTGATCCTTCGTAAAGGAAAGGCCTCAGGATATCTGGTGGTTGTACATATAACCGTCAGCAGGTACTCATTCCCACTTCGAGATTTTGGTAAAGGACCCACACAGTCAATGATGATTTTACTAAATGGTTCATCTGTCACAGGAATAGGATTTAATGGAGCTGGTTGAATGGGTTGATTAGGCTTTCCAACCATTTGACAAATTTTACATGTTTTACAGTACTGAGCTACAGACTGTTTCATTTTGGGCCAGAAGAAATCCTTGGAAAGTTTGGAATAAGTTTTTTTAACACCTAAGTGTCCACCTTCAACATCATGAGCTATAGACAAAATAAAGGATCTAAACTTATTGGGAATAACAATCTGATGATGTTCCCTCCAAACTTGATCAGCAGGAACCTTATGGGATCGAAACTTTCGCATCAGTATACCACCTTTCACATAGAAACAAATAGGAAAGTTCATGACATCGGTATCTTCTACAGTTTTATCAAAGAAAGGTGCCAACTCCAAATCCTGTATTTGAGCCTCTTTTAGAGTGTCAGAGTCAATAGGAATATCACTTAAATCCTCTGGAGTAGAAAGACTTGCCTCAGGTGAATTATGATCTGGAAATAATGTGAAGAGCTCAAGCTCATCATCAACTGAATCTGTGTCATTCGTACGGTTTTTAGTATCCATACTCCTGGTTACTGCACAAGATGGGAACAGGTTAGGATAATCCCTCTCCAACTGTCTAGTGTTGTTATTAATGGAGGGATAATGAGCTACTATGGGGTCAGATATTACTTTCCCGCCTGCAATATCATTTCCAAGAAGGAAGTCCACACCTTTAACCGGCAAAGACTCTTGGATACCGACAGTAAAATAACCTTTTGCTAAGTCAGTGTCAAGATAAACCTTTGCCAGAGGAACAGAAATACACCCACCAACTCCCTGAATTAGGACACTTTGGGGCAAATAACAGTGATCCAAGTCAGGCACTAAACCTTTTAACATTAGGCTATGAGAAGCTCCTGTGTCTCTAAGAATTTGAATGGGATGGCTAAGTGATGAATCAGAGCTAGAAACCATTCCCCTAGAACGGAAAGGTTGGAACTGATCTACAGAATAGCTAAGGGGTTTACAACCAGCAGAATTAGTGTCTTGAGTCTCCTTTTGACCAACACTCATTACAAAAGATGAACTAGCTTGACTAGTAGAAGGTTTACAGGAAGCTGGCTCACTAGTAGGTACAGTAGAGGACATAGTAGAAGTAGCTAAGGCATGTCCAGGACGTTTTTCTTTCCCTTTTAGTTTAGGACAGTCTCTGATATGGTGATCTGGTGATTTACAATATGCACAAACCACAGAGGATTTAGTATTGGTGGGAGGTTTATAGTCAGACCTACCAGTACTCCCTGTCGCAGACTGCTGAGAGTTACTGACAGTACCATTCCCACCTGGTTTAGCTCCACCACCACCACCTCGGGATCCATCAGTTCGCCAGAAAATAGTACTGGCACCCTTGGTCCCTTTGGCTGCCTGTCTGTTGGAATAGTGGCTATTAGAATAAGCATTACCATGAGTTAATCTGAAATTTTCCGCCAAAGTAGCAGCCTTGTTCACATCCGTTACCTCTCTCTCTCTTAAATACAGGCGAAGGGTTTGAGGAACTCTTCGAAGAACTTCTTCCAAAATAATTAGCTGGTACAATTTGTCATAGGAACCATCTATCTTACTAGCCCTTAACCAGGCTTTAAAGTATCTTTCTTTTTCCTTTACAAACTCTACATAGGTTTCTCTTTCTCCTTTTTGATAGTTTCTAAACTTTTGCCGGTAGGTTTCCGGCACCTGATCATAAGCCTCTAGGATAACCCTTTTTACATTAGGATAATCAAGGTTCTCATCAGAAAGACTAGAATACAGGAGTCTGGCCTTACCCTCAAAAGCCGCTTGTGCAAAAAAACTCCACTGCTCAACTGGCCAATCCAGTTGTGTGGCAACTCTCTCAAACATAATAAAAAACGTCTCTACATCTTCCTCATCAAATTTAGGGAGAAATTTAAGACTAGAACCGAAGTCCGTTAGGGTTTTCAAGCCCCTTCCATGCTTCTCTCTTTGACTCTCCTCTATCTTAAGATTTAACACTTCCACCTCATGCTCTCTTTGTCGTGCTGCTTCCTCTATTTGAATTAGTTCATGTTCTCTCTGTCGTGCAGCTTCCTCTCTTTGTCTCTCAGCCTCTTCTATTTCTAATTTTTTAAGAGCAATAAGAGCACTGTCTCCTTCTCCGTCATGAATCAGTCTGTGTGCTTCCGGAGGCAATGTCTTACCCAATATCAATTTTGTGACCACACTTTTCTTGATTTCAGCCTTGGAATATGAGGACTTGTACGGAACATTGTACTTAGTGGCTAAATCAATCCAATCAGCTTTCTTAATTCTACTTACTGTCAAAGTAGCCAATGATGGACTCTCTAAGAATTCATTTAAGTCGAATTCCATCATGTAAAGTAAGCTTAAAGTAGTCCACCGTCAAATGACAAAAGAAAACAGTACAAAATATCTCTAACTGCCAACAGAGATCCTAGTGAGTGGGGAAATCTATACCCAAACAAGCACTTTACACATTCCCCAGACCATGAGCGTATTAACACTGAGTCAGACGCATATGGGAAAACTTAACTGGTAATTATACCCGAGAAGCATGCTCAATTCATCATATGAAAAAGCACATAATGGTTATATGTTCTTCAAGGGACAGTAACTTGATAAAGTAAAATACACTGGATAACAATCCTGTACAGACAATCAGCTGCTATCATTCACTTCCAAGCCCTGTTCACGAATAAACTGAAGCCAACTGGAATCTACAAATTTCCTTTAAAACATATTTTACAAAAAAAACCAAAATCCAAAACATGTAATAACACTTCATAGACCCACTTCTCGGTTAACTTCACACCTTCTAAACAAGGATGCACAAAGTCAAGATCCCACCGCTGCCACCATTTGTTACAAGATCCAAAGTTCAAAATCTTGCAAACAATATAGAACTCCCAATAATTAATTTCTAAGATTACAGCAAGGGAGTAAAAGAGGGTAAAAGAAACTGGCTTAGTGTATGGGAATAATATGACTGGCCAAGTATATAAACTTCATGCCACAAGAAGTAAAACTTTGAAGAGTTTGGGACCCTGACTTCATCCATCAATGCTATAAATACACCATAAGTGAGGAAGTATTAAACCCGAGAAGTAAGTCAAAAGAATCTTATTCTATGTACAAGTATATACAAATTAAACCTTACATACTAATACCCTTAACCTAAATCATACCGCGACAATAAGAGAGAGAGAGAGAAAGTCATAATAATACAGACACAAAACACAAGGCCGCCACTTATCTATTCCACCAGACAGACAGATGAGGTGTTGATGCGAGGAGGTCCTAGTTGATACTGACTAAGAAAATCCGGTCAGCTATAAGTCACCTCTTGTTTTGATTCGAGACCTGATTCAACACTCCTCGACCATTGGCTCAGCCTACCAATGCTCTCTCTCTTCACAGTTTAAGCAAACTAAATTATAAAGAAATAGTAATAGCAATAATAGTAATAACAGTTATAGTAACAGTAATAATAGTATAACCAATAATAGTAATAACAGTAACAGTAACAATAGTATAACTACCTAACTACATAAATACATAATAGTAACAACAGTAACAGTAATAATAGTATAACTACCTAACTACATAAATACATAATAGTAACAACAGTAACAGTACTAATAATAATAATAGTATAACTACATAACAATACACACACTGACATACATACATACATACACACACTGACTGACATACATACATACATACACACACTGACATACATACATACATACACACACTGCCATACATACATACATACACACACTGCCATACATACATACATACACACACTGACATACATACATACACACTGACATACATACATACACACACTGACATACATACATACACACACTGACATACATACATACACTCACTGACATACATACATACATACACACACTGACATACATACATACATACACACACTGACATACATACATACATACACACACTGACATACATACATACACACACTGACATTCATACATACATACACACACTGCCATACATACATACACACACTGCCATACATACATACACACACTGCCATACATACATACACACACTGCCATACATACATACACACACTGCCATACATACATACACACACTGCCATACATACATACACACTGACATACATACATACACACATTGACATACATACATACACACACTGCCATACATACATACACACACTACTATACATACATACACACACTGCCATACATACATACACACACTGCCATACATACATACACACACTGCCATACATACATACACACATTGACATACATACATACACACACTGCCATACATACATACACACACTGACATACATACATACACACACTGACATACATACATACACACACTGACATACATACATAAACACACTGCCATACATCAACACACTGCCATACATACATACACACACTGCCATACATACATAAACACACTGCCATACATACATATACACATTGACATACATACATACACACACCGCCATGCATACATACACACACTGACATACATACATACACACACTGACATACATACATACATACACACACTGACATACATACATACACACACTGACATACATACATACACACACTGACCTACATACATACACACACTGACATACATACATACACACACTGACATACATACATACACACACTGACATACATACATACATACACACACTGACATACATACATACATACACACACTGACATACATACATACACACACTGACATACATACATACATACACTGACATACATACATACACACACTGACATACATACATACACACACTGACATACATACATACATACACACACTGACATACATACATACATACACACACTGACATACATACATACACACACTGACATACATACATACACACACTGACATACATACATACATACACACACTGACTGACATACATACATACATACACACACTGCCATACATACATACATACACACACTGCCATACATACATACATACACACACTGCCATACATACATACATACACACACTGCCATACATACATACACACTGACATACATACATACACACACTGACATACATACATACACACACTGACATACATACATACACTCACTGACATACATACATACATACACACACTGACATACATACATACATACACACACTGACATACATACATACATACACACACTGACATACATACATACACACACTGACATTCATACATACATACACACACTGACATACATACATACACACACTGACATACATCAACACACTGACATACATCAACACACTGACATACATACACAGACTCTCACATACACACTCACTCTTCTGTGAGGTGTCAGTGAATCGTGTAAACACAGATGCTCCTCCCATTCCTGTACCTCATCCTACCATCCCTATATTCCTGTCACCTCATCCTATTCCTTATTCTCCTATTCGTGTGTCTTGTCTGTCCTCACTCATCCTTATCCTGCATCCATTTTTACTCATTTTTATCCCATACTCACCTATTCTTGTAGGTGGAGGGATTGTGTGTGTGTGTGTGTGGATGGAGGGATTGTGTGTGTGTATGTGGAAGGAGGGATTGTGTGTGTATGTGGAAGGAGGGATTGTGTGTGTGTGGATGGAGGGATTGTGTGTGTGTGTGTGTGTGTGTGGATGGAGGGATTGTGTTTGTGTATGTGGAAGGAGGGATTGTGTACCTGGATGACAGTTCACGGTATTAGTAACGGGAGACAATGGAAGAAGTTTCTATCAAGATAAGGCCTAAATTTCTCCAAGTTAAAAGATGTTCAGCATGAACGTAAATACGCACATTTTTTAAGCCAAAATTGAACCCATCACTGACCCCAACCTTCGTGTTGACTGGTACAAGGATGGTCAGCCAATTCAGATGGGATAATTCTTTCGCCTCATTCATGACTTTGGTTATGTGACGAAACTTTGGTTCGCGGCTGTATCTGCCTTATTGTATGCGTGTGTATGTAAAGTATGCGAGTGTGTGCCTGTTTGTGTGTGTGTTGTATTGTGTTATCTACTGTGTGTCCTGTAATACAGAATTACAGGCTAGGGTAGAAGAGAAAATATATAGAGAAACACACCCACCCACTAAACCTCCACTGCCATTATCAGCCTAAGAGAGAGAGAGAGAGAGAGAGAGAGAGAGAGAAGGACATACAGTCTGTCAATGATGCACGTATCCACGGTTGAGTTAGTACCCACACTCGTTCAGTTACACTCAGTTTTAGCTGGTAAAATCTGGAGTAGAAATCAGGGGTACAGCAGATATTAGATTGACCAATCACAAACACTGTAAGATAACCCACCTTACTACTCCAGGTTTTACTGGCTAAAACTGCGAGTAACTGAACGAGGGTGGGATACATGCATCGACAGACTGTACACTCTCTCCCGTCCCATCCCATTCCATTACTCGTTCTCTTTCTCTCTCATCCTTCCTCGGTAATCCTTCTATCTACCACTCTTCTCACACTCCACTTACTTCATTCCCTCATTCCACCCTCGTTCTCTCTACCCGTTCATCATCTCCCACTCTTTCCATCCCACTACTATAATCTTTCCTTTTTCAGTACTTTCTTTTACCTATTTCTCCCCACCATTAATACCCTGCTATCTCCACTCCCTTTCTTACTTTCCTCACTCATTCTCTAATTACCAACCCATCCTCCCCCTATCCCTAACAGTCATTCAACACACATAACTTCAAGGTCAGTCAGGAAGGGTGAGGGAGTAATAAGGCAGGGAGGGAAGAATAGAACGGGAAGCAAGCAGCTATCTTGACCGATAGGCAGGAACACCCCCCCCAAACACACACACACACAACTCTGAAGTAAGCCACAGGACCTTACTGTACTCTATTATAGTATACTGACTGTATACCCACATCTATAGAATTATATTTGAGAAGGTAGAGGCGGAGGGCTGGAGAAAATGAATCATAGTCTAGTAACTCGCTATGAGATGGTGTTAAATTTGCTGGTGGCAGTATCTCTTGATGTGAAAATATATCCTTAATGTACGGGTATTTTGTAGTATCAATATAAGCTAGCAATCGTTTAGGCTTACAATCTTTGCTTCATTCAGGGCGATGGGAGCATCATATTTTTGTGAGAGTTGTACAGTCGTGGACAATAATATCGCGCCCCTCCTGACTGGGGCGTATATCAAAAGCGCGGATTCGAAAAGTGACCGCGTTGGAACCTCACCAATAAACCATTATCAAATGCGCGGCAAGGTTAATCCCATTCGTTCCCTATGTCAATAAGTATCATTCGGTGTGTCATAATGCTTCACACGGTGTTAACTGAGACTGAGAAATTATAATTTGGTCTACATTTCATTGACCAAACAGATGTAGAAGATTGCTTCGTCGAGGAGGTAATGACTGACACACCTCAGGATGAGAGATGTACTCGCTTTACAGACTATCTGGTTGATAATTAAGTAACAGCAGAATCAAAATATCCTCCAGTGCTTTGGGCTGAAGTCCCTTCAAATACAAAGCGTACCAACAATTCAGCTGAATTTTTTCATGCTCATTTCAATGAGCAATTTTATACATCCCATCCATCTATATTAATTTTGTGTTGATGGATGTACTAGGAAAGCTCCAGCCTGCTACTAATATTAAGATGAGGAGTATCGGTAAACCAGCAACTACACGGAAAGTTGAACGAGACAGGACAGAATATGCCATGGCACAATACAACAAATTTATCTCTGACGAAATAAACCGACACAATTACATGAAGTGTTTAGGTAACTGATTCCCAGCAAGAACAAACATGTAACTTTGAAAAGAGTGAAAAATGCGATGAATTAAGAACAAAAAAACAAAATCCTTCAAAATCCCCATGGTAAGCAGGGAGCAACAGATGATAGCGTCTGGCTAACGGAAGAGGTGAACGATCATTAAAGAACTGCTACACAAGCCGACTTTCAAGTACGTGAAAATACTCCCACTCAGCCGCGCTTTTGATAGAAATATATCAGCGCTTTCAATGATGACCCGCCGCGCTTTCGTAAAAGGGCGCCTGACTGTGACTCAGTCATAAGAGGGGCGCGATATTATTGTCCATAATAGTACATCAGCAAAGTTAAATAGCTTTTGCGAGTAGGCTTTTTCCCTGGCATTAACCTAACAGGATTTAATTGTGCATCACTATAATCCATCTGAATGAAATACCCTTCCTTGTATGCAACATCAAAAACAAATACTCTGGCTTCTATGAAGGATACAGATTCACTCTTTGGTTTTCAATTCACTATGTATTGTTTTAACACGTCTATCTTCAAAAAGTCTTGCTGGCGTATTCTCACAACTAGATACTAATAACGAATAGCATACCGAATAATGTTGCAATACGAGTCAAAGTCGTTAATATCACTCGCGGATAAATTTCCTTTCAATATTCACAAATGCACTGTCACACTGTAAAAAAGTGTCCAGGCACGAGATACGTATTCTATAAATCTATGGTTTTTAATCGGCGACTGTGCACTTCGTGGAGATAGTTAAGTATAATATTTATGTTTTTGTTTTAGCCTCCACAATTCCCGGGGTCACTAACTGAAGGGTTGCGTGTGATCGCCAGCGGTTTTAATATGGAAGTGGGGGAAGGGAGTGTTGGCCGAGTTTAGATTTATTTTGTAAAATCTTCCCCGCGATAATTACTGATACATCGTACGTCTGCACTTTAAGATGTTATTATTCAGTAATTATATTAACATCATAGATAAGAATTGGTGTGCAACATACAGTAAAACAGCAATTACAAGCATAAAATAGTACAGGGGTTGGCAGAACTAATAACATTTATATTAGTTCATACCTGCACCTTTGGCTTAAAACAAAAAAACACTATGTTTATGAAAGAACAATGCCCTATGTTAAAAAAAATGAGAGCAATCAGAACAGTTTTTCACCTCTAATTATACATTTTTATGAGGCCGAAATCATGCGGGAAAGAGATCACTTCCCCAACTTTGTCATTAACAATTATTTTATCTGGTGAAAAGTGGCAGTTTTTCTTAGGTTCGTGACGTCGGGAATTGTCACTAAACACGATTAGATGTTTGAAAGCCTTCTTATTAAAATCAAACTCGATATCAATCCACTTTTTAAGACAGCTAGCAATTTCGACAGAGCCACGTCCACCTGTAACCTCGTCCCAAACAAACATTGTTGTTGTATTTGTCTTAACGTTATGAATACAAAAATTATACATCCACAACTTGCGATGGTAGTATGTAACACTTGTGGAGAGTTTTGGTATAGGGATAGTCTGCTGTAATTCTATGCAAATAACAGCTACATTATTATTCTTATTTTCCTTCTTCTCCTTCATTAATCGTTGACCTTCTGATGCTTTCGCCTTGTGTTGCCTTAGCTGTTCTTTTCCTCCCTATTATCTCTCATTCGCTACCGAAAGACAGAAAGACAGAGGAAAACAGCTAAATACACACACGCACGCACACACACACACACGAGAGAGAGAGAGAGAGAGAGAGAGAGAGAGAGAGAGAGAGAGAGAGAGAGAGAGAGAGAGAGAATAAATAGATAGATAGAGTCAGCATATACTAAGAAAGTCATTTTAATTGGCTGTTTTTTTATTTCTCTCATCTCCCTCCCTCCCTGTACATTCTCTCATCTCCCTACCTCCCCCTCTCTCGTTTATTAAGTAAATTTCCTGTAAGGAAGGGTAGGTCGAAAGTCACACTATAATGACACTTCAATTTGACCCTTAGAGTGTGTGTATTTCTGTGTGTGTAGGGGTGGGGGTGGATGGTGGGTATGCGTTATAATGCGTGTGGCCTGTGTTTCCACTGGTGAAAGAAACACACGTTTGTGTTTTGTGTCGACCTACAGGAAATTTTGTGAGTTCACAAATTATTATAATTGGATTTAATTAATTATACATCTAATTCGATGCATTGTCATAATTTTACTAAGAAATATTGAAGTACTTTAAGAGTTCCCTAAAAATGCAGTACGAGAAGTTGGGCTATTAGCCTGGTGGTATGGCGCCGGCACCACCCACCCACAGGCATCATCCAAGAATTTCCTTTATGATTTATGTCAATATTGTGATAACTACATGGATTTACAGTTTGTTTTTGCAATAAATATGTATATTAATGTTTATACTCTATAGCAAACGTTCCCAACTGCTAATAAAATAATCACATAAAGCATGAAGTAAATAATAAGAAATCACGCATGGGCAACATGACCGACGGCTCAGTGCTCACAGCTACACACACTCGCTTGTCATTGTCTCCACAGTACTTCATTCTATTTCAAACGTTCTAGGCCTGTCTATATGCAAGTTAAGATGATAGTCATTTGTTCATTAGATAGAAGAGGAATTGTAGAAGTGATTCATGTTAATAACTCAATTTCAGGGTAATGGCGGAAGTCTGGTTGTAACAGTCAGGGCCTCATATAATGTAAGTTTAGCAAGAAGGGCCACAATGAACGTGATTTGCTAGGAGAGTAGAGGGTAAAGGGTTGCCTAGCAGCCGAAAACGAACACATACTGTACGACAGTTCATACTACATATAGGAAAAGGTTCCTGCTAAGGTTATTTCACTACTCTCCCAGCTATGTGAATTATTATGTTGTGTAAAATCGCAAAATGTACACCACAAAATAGCAGACTAACTAAGCTTGCCCTGACTTTATGTTACCTACAACTCTTCCAAGAGAAGTAACACTCGTCATTGTACATCCTATGTTCTACCTCATTAGAGCTCCTGATCTAACAGACTGTTGGATACATCAGCCTGACTAATTTATTCAATAGTAACCTTTAAGCCACCTACACAACCAGACCAAATGTAGAAGGTCATCTAATCACCTATATACCTCAGATGCAGACACAACAATTTCCACGATGGTGCTCAATGTGCTTCATCCCCAATATAAACTAGGATAGTGCTAAGATAGTACTAGGATAGTACTCTTACACCACCCTTCTTCTCTCATCCACTTCTCCATCCTCAAGTCAGAATGCATCGCTGATGGGTTTGGAGTTGCCTGACCCACTCTGGTGAAACCTATTTGGATCCCACATTTCAGAATGTACGGCAGAGGCCAATGTCTGTATTACGATATTTCAAGCTAGTGATGCCATGATAGCCAGATGTCCAAACTGTTGCAACTCGCCTGGCAGTGCTATTGCCTTGTTCATCTTTCTAGATCTAGGATGAACAACTCTCATGCCACTACTACCACCACCATCATGTCAGCTGTATTGTCTTCCACCTCACGCCTGTCGGATGCTTCCCAAGCCCCAGAGAGCTCAGCCACTGCAATCTATTCTCCCTACTCCAAGATAGATGGACATAATATTCGTGATATCCATGGCAATACCTATCATCATTTGCACTGTTTTAAAGATCAACCTGTGTGACTTTGGACTGTTATTTGATTTTGTTTTTACAGTTTTTTTTTTTAAATCTATATCAACAAAAGTATCATGACTTGCCTCACAATTAAGGTAGTCTGGAGCCCGTACCTGGAAAAGCAATACAACATATACCGGAAACTAATCAGGTTGCTCTTTTTTAGGGCAGAAGAGAGATGTTCAAAGGAATTCATCGAACCAGAACGTTGGGTACCAATGATCCACTTGCTACGAATTTACTCAAAATGAAACTTGCATCCGGTAGAGCATCAATCCAACCTACTGTGACCAATAGTAGAGGCTCGAACCAGGACCTGACGTTGAGTACATCCATGCCAAACATTAACCTCTGGCTGAAGGCATCGTGGACACCTGGTCATTATGAAGTTTTCGCACCTCACACACTGGAAAACAGGGGAGGAAATCAAAGGAATTCTCAATTCCCGACGTCACGAACCTGAGAAAAACTGCCACTTTTCACCAGATAAAATAATTGTTAACATCAAAGTTGGGGAAGTCTCTCGATCGGTGATCTCTTTCCCGCATGATTTCGGCCTCATAAAAATGTATAATTAGAGGTGAAAAACTTTTCTGATTGCTCTCATTTTTTTTAACATAGGGCATTGTTCTTTCAGAAACATAGTGTTATTTTGTTTTAAGCCAAAGGTGCAGGTATGAACTAATATAAATGTTATTAGTTCTGCCAACCCCTGTACTATTTTATGCTTGTAATTGCTGATTTACTGTATGTTGCACACCAATTTTTATCTATGATGTTAATATAATTACTGAATAATAACATCTTAAAGTGCAGACGTACGATGTATCAGTAATTATCGCTGGGAAGATTTTACAAAATACATCTAACTCGGCCATCACTCTGTTCCCCAACTTCCATATTAAATCCGCTGGCGATCACACGCAACCCTTCAGTTAGTGACCCCGGGAATGGGGAATTTCTGGAACTAATCCGCTAGATGTCTCTGCTGTGCAGTCAATTCATGCGACATGAGATAAAATATTGGTTTTTAAAATCCCATCAGCATACAAATGCATAGAACCTTGATCATTATGATACTTTTGGAATCCTGCATCGACTTTTTAATAACCTGTATGGATAATTTTGAGATAAGTTGGTTAAATTAGATATTTTTGTTTCGTGATTATCGACTTTCTGCTATCGATATTTAAAGTAAGGCATAGGCCAAGGCTAAAATCTATTTATTTGGACAATACAAATAAATATGATTAAGACTGTACTACATATTATGACGTAACATACCCAGTAACATGGTAATATATAGATAGAGTTATTTTTGTGGAGATATTAGTATCTCCTTCACTCAGTGAGCGACAAGGCAAAAGTAGCCAAGCGAGACTGGAACCAAAACAAACATCAGCTGAGAGCCTGTCTGGCATCTGTCTGACAGTCCTCACTCCTCCTTCAGCTGTTGCAACGTCCAGCTACCGTAGTCCATTGTTCTTATAAAAGATCCAAACCAACCACGTAACAATAACCAAAGCGAGCGCCAGTCGGATAAACACGTTTGTTTTGTTTTGATTCCCTCCACGATTCGACTAATTCACCAGCACATTCGAGTTGCCTATTCTCAATTGAAATATGTATTTCAATAAACCAGGAAGTTGATCTATGTAATTGGGAGTTTTAACTATCACCTGCATGTTCTTTTTATGTTTATTGTATTTTCATTTACTATGTTTCCAATCAATGGTGTATCTGTTTGGTAATCCCGAGATGGCCAAAATAATCTGAATGCCAATTTCACCAGAAAATCAACTTAACTCCTTTTATCACGAATAGTACTATTTTACCTATGTTTTACTACTTAGAAAGAATTGTGTAGAAATATGTATCATTTAAGCTCGATGCATTTTTGCTTGTGTATAGAATGACTGAAGGAATATTTTATTTTGCTGGTGTGCGCGATGAACCATCGATTGTGATGCCACCTGGTGGCAACCACGAGTTTAGAAAATTCCCCATTAGAGGTGGATCAGAAAGGCCCCCAGACAACAACAGTACGGCTAATGGGGGAACCATCTTGGAAAAAACAATGGGCAGATTTCACACCAGGGCATCCCTCGGCAAGTTTCGGGTCAACATCAATAGAAAAACGTGTGAGGATGTAGTTGGGAAACTTAAGGGGGTATCACACTTGCTTAGCAAACCTTAACATACTGTGAACGAGGAACCGCGGCGGCATTCGCGGGACAAAGATGGAATGGATCTCTAGCCAAGACCATTCCTTGTATACAAAACCAAGTCAATAAATAATTTATTTATATAAATTAATTCTAAGCAAAAAAGGTGGATTAATATCAGAAAACATTTTTGCAATACAATTATTTTCGAAAAACACACACACGTAAAGTAGAAAATACGATGTCGATATTTTACTATGTTTACATCCCGTAGAGACGAGTACACGTGTGGTCTTCATTGAATGCAAACATGGACAATAAAATCAAGCTTATGGTAGTCTTTCCTCTTTTCTTCTTCAAAAATATTAATTACAAGGACCAATGCAGTCACAACCTGGTCATTATCATCCACAAGATTCATGTTGTTGTTTACGTTTTGTGGTGTGACTCATCTGCCATGCCGTGTTCAGTGTTCTACATACAAAGAACTAGCCCGCGGTAGTGTAATAGCTACTGCCCAACCGTTCTGGTACCTTGTTCCACCAGTCCCACGAAAACCTCGTATGCGGTGCTAGTGTGATACCCCCTTTACGAGGTCTCTCGGTTGAGTCTTAAAGAATGAGTGGCAAAAAAAAAAAAATCATCAACCTTGACTCTATCAATGCTGTCCTGATGCTTCCTAGAGATGTAGACAAACCGGGAGGTGACAGCAGCTATCTTGATTTCAGCCAGTTCACGCTGCAACTGAAAAGCCCTGTTGACATCAGACAACCAATGCAGCTTTGTGTACATAGATGGGCTCCCAGAGAAGGAGAGCTTGATATAGGCATCTCTGGGAGCAAAATCAGGAAGGTTGGACGAGGGCAAGGAGTTGGTATACAAGGAAGAAACACCAGGGTGAGGCAGAGAAGGTACATCGTGTGCAGCTGAAGCACCCTTCATAGTCTTGGCAGCCGGAGGCAAACAGTCCACACCATCGGAATCCAGTAAGGAGTCGGACGAGGTGTCAACGGGTTGCTTAGTAGAGGTTGAGGAGGTGGAAGGCTACAACCCTATAGTCTGACCACTCTTCAATGTGGTACGTGAGGGACCGGTCACCGTTTACAGCGACGCCACGTTTCTTAAACTAGCGATTCGTAGCTTGTGTGATATAATGTAAAATACCCTAACACATAAAAAAACCATTTTATAATATATACTTAAGTATACTTAAGTATGTGAATGAAAAATAAACTTTATAATACAAAGTCTGTATGTAATAATATAGAAATGTGGCATACACATTTCACAGTGGAGCTACGAATATGTTGCTACTTTTAATTGACATTCGTCATAGTTCTAAGTTAGGTATGTAATGAAACAATTGTATTTATAATACTTTATGAAGAAATGGAAGTGATATATATACTCGTTCCTTAATAAAAATAAATGTTAAAACTATCATGAGCGGCAATACCCATCACTGCCAACACCTGGAACACGGTACATATGTGTCTCCTGGGAGGTAATTAACTGGGCAGGGGTGTATTTAAACTTCTGTCAAATGCTCCCACTGTTCATATTCCATCTTGACTCTGACACGATGGCAGCCCAGCAAACAAGCTCCCACCTTCATAGTCAAGCCAAGGAAAATGTCTATAGAGTAAGCCAGTACTTTGTACAGGAGAAGGAGAATGGAGGAATGTTGGAGGATGTCAACAAAGCTATTTGCAGAACAGCCGCAGCAACAAACCTCAGCAAAAGAAGAATAGAGACCATATGCAGAGAAGCAAAATGCTCATTACAAGAACACAACTCTCCAAAGTTTACGTCTCCAAAGAAAAGGAAACGTGCAACGCCTGTTGCAGACTTTTTTGATGATTTTAATGAAGGTGTGCTACGCAGAACTGTTCTCAGGTTTTATGAAAGGAAAGAAATCCCCATACTTGAAACAATTCATGGAGAAATCAAGGAGAATCTGGCTTACCAAGGCGGAAAAGAAACATTAATTAAGGAAAATATTAAAGAAAATAGGATTTAAATATGCTCAAGTTGATGGAAGGAAATTTCTGATGGAACGCAGCGACGTAGTTTCGGCAAGGTACCACTTCTTGGAAGAAATGAAGACCCTTATACCCTCTGAGAAACACATAGTTTACTTGGATGAAACCTGGCTTAATCAGAACTATACTGTTTCAAAGTGCTGGGTAGACAGCACATCAGACAAGGCTGAGGGTATCCGAGTACCGACAGGGAAAGGCGGACGTTGGATAATTCTTCATGCAGGTACTAAAGATGGATTTGTTCCCGGAGCTGCCCTGATCTTCCAAGCAAAAAATGTTGGAGATTACCACGATCAAATGAATGTAGTGACATTCGAAAAGTGGTGGAAGACACAGCTGATACCAAACATTCCTCCGTCTTCAATTATCGTGATGGATAATGCATCATACCACTCAAGGAAAATGCATAAACCACCGACAATGTCCAACAATAAAGCTGTGATACGAGAATGGCTGAAAAAAAAGGGCGTAACAGTACCTGAGGGTCTCGTAAAGGTACAACTGATGCAACTTGTTGCCCACCATTTGACTGCTGCTGACACAAATTTTGTGACTGACACGATTGCCTCAGAGCACGGCCATAGGGTTGTACGCCTGCCCCCTTATCATTGTCAGTATAACCCTATTGAGCTGATATGGGCTCAGCTCAAAGGCTATGCTTCCAAGAAAAATACATTCAGGAATGCGGATATGAAGCCACTTATTCATGAGGCACTTGGCACAATTACGAATGAAAACTGGAGAAATGCTGTTGCACATGCAGAAAAACTACAATCGGATGATACGAGAAGAGATGTGGTAATTGACCATTTCATAGATTCTTTTACAATCACTCTCTCTTCTGATGATGATGATTCATGTTAATATCATACATGATATTTGAAGAGAAGAATAGGCCTACCGGGGAAACCTCTGAAAAAAAAGCGCGCCTTGACCTTTACCTCATGGGTGGTCGACACTTTAATACGTAGAGTATAATGTAAAACTACATGAATTATATGAATGAGAGAGATTCATAAAGTGAAGAAATTTGAGTATGCTACTGCGAAAGTGGAAATAAAGATTACAGGAAAAAATGAATGATTGATGAAGAAGGAGGAAGGCGGGGAAGCAAGACACGTGGTCACCAGTTGGTGTCTGGGTGTGGTGTAGGGTTGGACCAGGATTAAAAGAATTGTCCTGAGGGAGACTTGAGGTGAAGGTATGTCAGGTCACCCTTCTGTCAGTCAGAGCTCAGAATTCGCGGCAACCCTGTAAACGGTTAAAGGTCCCTCAAGTACGCACTGAGGTGAGGGGGTGAGGGTTGCGAGAAGGCAGCTCAGGCCAGTGATCCTAGATAGGAGACTCCTCCTCCTCCTCCTACATGGCCAAGTCGGCCTGCAGGTAGGAAGCCAAATTTGAATCTGTGCTCTCCATCAGGCCAGGCACAGCCTAAATGCAAAGCGAACAACTGAACACACTCACACTACAAAGAACCACAACAAAACAAACAAACTACAAACAACAAAATCACAAAAAACGTGATAGAACAGACAAACACCTAGAACACCACAGAAACAACAACACACAAACCAGAATACACAAATGACAACACAAACAACAATGCAGGTAGAACGCCAGACCGTCTACACTCCAGTAAGGTTGGAGTGAGACTGACAAAAGGAATATGAGGCAGAGTAGACCTACCTCACTAGGAATGAGTGGCACCATAATGTTTCAGCACGTCAGTTGATGCTCATGGATGTATGATAGGATTGATTGATTGATCGATTTTTTATGCAACGAGGCATATGGCGGCACATCAGCAAAGATCATATAATGCCCAACATAAAATTGTCATCTACATAATTTATAAAATATGAACACTCGAATGGGAGAGGCAGCATCATTATAAGACAAACAAACTACAAAATACAGTTTTACTAAAAGAACCCGTCGACTTAGCTAAAATACAAAAAAGAATCAAAACTAAAAAATATCAAACCATAAAAAAAACTATAAATATCATGAAATTATAATTTGCTGATTCGAAATAAGTGTTTTGTACTCGTATATGCACATGAACACACACAAGCGAAGCGCTGTTGCCACATTAACCATGCTGGGTGAGAGGATGGTCCAGGCGGAACTTTGGCAGGGTGTATTATGACATTTGACATCACCCCTCTCAACTGTAACACTTGAAGAAAAGTGTAGACTGCACATAGTGTACGGGCGGCCCATAAAAACCTAAACTGCAACAGTCTGGAGCGGAGTGTCAAGCTCCAGTCTCGTGCATGGAACATTTCGGCGAACTATAATGGCAGAGCCACCATCATGACCCTGCCCTTCAATTGAAAAGGAATAAAATGCAGAGTATGCTGGAATACTATCAGGAATGTAGTCCCCAACGACTAGTCTCGAACGAAATTGGACATGATTTTGAATTTTGAACTACTCTCTCACTGTTTACGATACAGATGAGGACGATCAGCGGGCCAGTGGCCTTTGTTCTCATCTTTGTTAATATAGAAAAAAAAGTATTGTCTCTTGGAGAGAAACACATGCAGGAGAAAAAGCTATAGAGAAGAACGCGCCATTCCTCCCAAGAAGCACACAAGCCACAGTAATTCCACTGAAGGACCTTGAACAGAGTTACTTTGGTACTGATTTTTGGGAAGCCTCACGGAGGTACTTATGACAATCACCTCGACTTGAGGGTTTACTTAAACGATAAGTTTTGTCTAATCCTGGGCCACTAGAAGAAGGGCGAACCAGAGGAGTAATACTTGGGTCAATAATAATTTCAAGTTCCTTATAATACTAGTACGCTAGTAGGTAGCTCCATGGAGGAGGGTGTTTGTCTGATTTGTTAACCCAACTTTAGTTATTAATAAATGTAGTAATCATTGTCCTATTAGGATTATTGTAACTGTAATCTAGTGCAGTCTAATGCAATTATTTCTTACAAAATATCATCCATCTATTTTACTCAATACTGCATCTGTTCCTATTATGCACAACCTCCCTATTGTGTACATTATTAACATTAGCTGTATTATTAACAATATTATTATTATTATTAACTGAATCATATTAACATATTTTTTTTCTTTTACTTATCATACGTGGCATAACAGGGGAAGTGTGGTTGGGTGTGGTGGTGATCGCAGCAGTGTGGGGAACGACGCTATGGTTGTTCCAGAAAGTGTGGCCTCTTGCTCTTGGCGGGAAAAGGTTCAGTTTCAATTTAGCCCTTTTCTACAGTTGGGGTATCATGCTTGAAGATCCTCCAACCAGACCACCCAACAACCTGACTGGACAGGTTAAGTAAACCCACCATCCATTGAATGTAAAATAACAGTAAACGAAATAGGTAACTAAGTAACTAATCAAAATTACACTATATACAATTCCTTGTGGTTCTTATTGTGTAGCTAACTAATACTTAATAAGAATAAATGTCTATTTAAATTATATTCATTTATATCAACACTGTAAATTTACTTTTTCAAATACAGAGAATGAAGTTGTTTCACTCTTTGTGTGGTTGTTTACCTGTTTGTTTACAATCAACAGTAAGTAACATATTACAAACACTACAGGTTGATTCAACTACAGGCTTATCATTGCCATAGGAATATATATCTATCTATGTCCCTTGTCAACTGGCATTCTTTTTCCCACCCTCATATATCACTCATATATATCTTAGCAGCATCCCACCACCTCACTCTCGGTCTGCCTCTCCCTCTCCGTCCCTACATCTCCCTCTTGTACACTCGTGATACATAATTTCTGACTAGTAGGTCTACGAGCTCCACATCCTATTCCGTCCATCCCTTAATTTTATATTATAAAATAAATTAGTGACTGTTTTAATAGTCAAGATAATCGGGAAATTTTAAGCATTCCCAGATCTATACATACAAATACAGTATGTATTACGATTATGACCTGCGTCTGGCCACGACTAGGTCTAATACTCTCTGTTCAGAAATTATGCATCATGAGTGTATGTTCCTTTTCACACTCCAGCACATCCATACCACATCGTTCACGTACTTCTTTATTCGTAAGTCTATCTCTTCACGTTACTACACACGAATTTCTCAGGTAACTCATTTCCACCCCTTTAACTCTTGATTTATGTCCCTCCGTCATCGTCCAATACGTCAGTGTCGAGATTACGAACCACGAAGACGTCTCTGTGGCAGTTTAGATGACTTAAGTTTCCTTTTTGGAGAGCGTGTGGCAGCGTGAACCTCTACCACATGTATTGTCATTAGTTGAAGGGTCCCCAGAAAGAGTGTCTGATATAGATTCTAAGACAGAGAAACTATTTTGTAGTGAAACCTTAGAAACAATCTCGCTAAATCAAGAAGCAGCCGCTTCTTGAGAGTTGAGAGGGTACTGCAACCAAACCTTTTGTCACTTGAAGTTGAGTTACTGTCTGGCACTGCCAATACTGATAAATTGGGTGTTAGACAAGTAGAGGATATCTTGCTCAAGGAGGTATATTTTACATTGGCGAGAACGTAAGGGGTGAGCATACCTAAAGCAAAAGCAGTAACGTAATTGTCGCTTTAGCAGAAGAGAAAAGAATACTAGGATGATAAGTAAAACAGAAGACAAGAGGGAAAAAGATAAGGAGGACAAACTGTAAAGCTTTAATGGATTGACTCGGGATCGAATGGGGAGTATAAAAATATTTAGTATCACCCACACCTCTTCCGAAAGCACTCTTTTATACGGTGTCTTCTCCATAAAAAATATATTTTACAGGAAAACTCACAGATACGGATACAATACACATGTTATTTTAGTTTTCTAGAATTTCTAGAGTTCTTTCTGATTACCTAGAATGAAACATGTTAATTAATAAAGAGTATTCAGATTATCACAAGGCTACTATCATGTGAGAGATAATACAAGCCTTGATATTTGACTCTACATTTATAAAGTGTTAGTTATCACTAGATATAAAGAAATAGAAGTTTGTGCTAGTGGTATCACAATTGCCACAAGTACTAAAATGGCATTCACATTTGCTTCACTTAATTAATTACATTCTGGTTTACACTATAATACCTCAGTTGTTTTTGTGTGACATCATGATATTATAAAGTTGATTTAGCTTGTAATCAAGTCAACATATAAATGACTGAAAACCGGGTATTATTATCATAATATTATTAAAAACTCTACTCATCGCTCACTTCCTCAAGAACTCTTTCTCACCTTTTGTATATAGACATCCACCTATCCTCCTCAACTCCCCCCCCCCTCCTTACCTCTCCTTCTACATTGAATGCTTCGAATAGAGAGCTTGCCACTAGGGTATCGGGTTGACTATTTCGGTCATCGTTGACAACGCTGGGTGTACTTCGCTGGGGTGCCACGAAAACCTACGCGGTGCTAGTGTAATAACGTCACAGATTATCCAGACTGTAGGTTCAGGGTTGATGTGAAGCTCAGTCAACACTACCGAGATATCTCGGCTCAAGTCTCACACTCACGTGAACCACTAGTGTACTGAGCTCCGTTTGCTTTGATATAATCACTGACATCACAGGATCTGCGTGTGGGGGTAAGGGTGAGGGTACCTCTCTTTCTTTTTACCTTGGTAATAACCATCCTAAATTAAGCTGCATTGTGTTCCAGCTGCTAGTAGGGTGGTGGCTGACTGGTTGTTTGGTGATAACGTCATCGTACCGCTCGTCCCTCATCTCACATATTGTGGTTCAGGGCAAGTCTTCAGCGATCAACTCTGTGGAGGAACTTATTGATCGGGATGGCTGGAGTTGGGGGGCCCCAGACATGACAGGTGCATTCAACACATTCTTCAGCACCAACCCCAACCCTGCTATGCAACAATTAAATAAACAAGTGCAGGTACAGTTGTCTCCTGTTGAACAAATTTCAACCCGATAATGATGCAACAGAAAATGATCAGAAACATGGCCATTTTTATCTTATTATTTAGCACTTCCCATCACATAAGAACAACACTATACTCTGGTCAAAACTTTCATTTTCCTCTATCTATCTGTCTCTATTTCTATCTATATTTTTATATCTATATCTATTTCTATCTATATCTTTCTATCTATCTCTATCTGTCTCTATTTCTATCTATCTCTTATCTGTCTATCTATATCTATCTATTTCTATCTATTTAAGCATAAGAGGCCAGCGGAACACAAGTTTTGAACACACTATAGTAAAGCTATCAGTTGTACATCTCAATTATTATTCACCTGGCATTAAAATACATAATTATATATTTGGAATTCTTATGGCCCAGAATAGGTTTTAATGACAAAATAACCGGACACCGAGGTCATGTGAGGTCATTGGTGGTCATTTCTAGCCAAACGATGCTATATTATACATATGTCATTATGAAATGCAAATTGTTTTAATTTATCACGAATACGGGGGATGATTGAGGTTACTAAGGTCAGATCCGACGGTCAAGGTCAGTTGAGGTCTGGAGTGTCTGTGTAATTCTTTGTTAATAAACTTACGACTACGCATCTTAAGCAAAACTAAGGGCAGATACGGACTCAGCATGTTGCAAAAACTGTCGTAGGCTATAGAGGAATTCAAATTTTGATTAAAATTTTCCATTATTTTTGCCCGTTTGAAAGAGTGGAAATCGATCAATTTCTTGATGTGCGAGTCATGAGGAGGCACAATGTAGTCTCTGCTCGTTTGAGGCTTGGCTACCGGTCACCATGGCAGGTTGCTGGGAGGCAGGGTGAGCCTCCCTTCACTGAGTGTCGCTTGTGTTGAGCGCCTCGTGCTAACACCATAGAGCACTATTGTCTGGCCTGCCCCACTGTCCAACATTTGCTGCCCCAGGGCCTGACACTTGATGTGGTTTGTCGACACCTGCTGAACTATCAGGTTTTGGAGGAACTTTTGGTACGCCATCCTCGTTTTGGTGGATTTTAGTATGTCATAATGTTAATATATGTCTGTATGCTTGTGCTTCATTCTGTTATGATTTCATGATGTGTGTGTGTGTGTGTGTGTGTGTGTGTGTTGTTGTAGTTATTTCATTGTCATGGGTTCTGCCTACCTGTATGTATGGTTGCATGCCTCATGATTAACACTACAGCGCAATTAATAAAAAAAAATAAAAGCATTGGGATTGATTCAAAGCCTACGGGTCTGTTTGATCGATAAGGGTTCATTGCTATATACGTTATAATTACAGGGGGTGATTTTCTAGTGTTCGATCCTTCGCCCACGGTAATGGATTTGGCTTTCATGTGTGTAATTAAGCATGTGTGTAATTAAGTGTCATAGCGTAGAGTTGCCCTTAATAAAAAAAAAAAATACATTCATTCTAACTTTTTGTAATACCAATCATTACACACAGGACATTAAGTTCTATGTTACAAGCTGATGTCTCTTAAATTACAACTTAAGCTTATAGTCTCATAAACTCATATGGGCTTACTATGATGTGTTGAAATTATATATATGTAGGCTACTTTACTATATAATATTTTTCGATATAATCATGGTTTGATTAATCGTATAATTACTGATAACATAGATTACTAAAACTATAATAAAATTTTACAATGAGGCTTGATATTAAGATATTAAGATTGATATTAATTCTCTCCTCTTCCTTACACAGGTTAAAAGTATTGAGGAAGGCATGAAACTTGTGATTGGTAGTAAGTTCGCCTTCTTATACAACAATTACTTATACATGCAAACCCTGCTGTCCACCCGCTATACAGACAAGACTGGCTACACACCTATTCATGCAAGCGCCACCAAATATCAATTGTTCTCTGGCAACTCTTTCGCCATAAGGTGATATAAATGTATTATGTGTACTCTAGCTTTGCCTAGTTAGTGTTCTTTTCTAGTCAATATCGATTACGAGAAGTCCGGTTTGTGAATTCGTGGTACTATAATAAAAGAGTATGGATGGTAAAGAAGGGACACTCGCGACCGGCACATAGTATAGGGAGAATGTAACAGCGGGAACAGTGGAGCCGCCCAACGGTAAGCACGGTAAACTACACGTCAAAACCAATGCTACTTGTCTTGTTGTTATCGCTTATGAAGATTGGAACAATACTTTTCAATTTACATTATGCTCAATTGCACATACATATATCGATGTATTTACTTGTAGCGCTTCCTTAGTAATTTCCAGATTTTGTTTTGTTTTGTTTTAACTGACATTTGACACAGTTAGGCTACGTCCCTACTGCTGTAATCTTGTGTTACACCATATCCCGAGGAGTCCAATTATACTTACCCAATGTCTTTAAATGGCCTAAAAGGCTATTAAAAAGTCCCGATGTATACAATTACTTTGTTCTCTAACCCACCTTAATGCTCGGCAAACACACACACACACACACACACACACATACACCTCACACATCAAATCTACTGTCATTCAGATAGGCCTATTGTAGTCTCATAAGTGACAATACATCAAAAGTTTGCGGGTTTTTCTACCTGATGTGACTAAGACTTTCATTGACATTTTATAATGTATAAATATGTAAGCGGATGCGAATAAATAGATTTAAAATAAGGACCCTGCAGTTGTACACAGAACATTCTAAAAAGTGTCCCTGTACTCTCTCCCCCAAGCCTGTGACAAGTCTGGAGTGAAGTCTGTCCATGTGTAGTTGATTACCGGAATCATCTTTCTGTACACTGTCTCCATTTGAGTCAACATTTCACACACACCTGTACTTGGCACAATCAGTTCTCCTCCTTGTCAGTCACTATAATTTTTCTTCGAGAGGAAAACATGCACAGGATTGTGTAGATCTAGAATGCTTTGAAGATTTTTCCAGCAATCTTCACAAACATTTGCACGAATATTACGCACAATGTACCCTGTGATATAAGCTAAAATATTGCTTTCCTCGATTGGTAAGTCTGGTAACTTTTTTCCAAAGGGAGGATCTTTGTTGCCTGTATTGATTTAGGTTTAAATAAGACAGAATTTAAACCTTCCATTCTAGATTTCGCCAAACTTGAAATCCCCATGTTCCTTAGAGTTACCAAGAAAACATCAGTGTCTTCTTGGTAGTTAGTACCTGCACTTGGAACCATAATGGCATCCACCATGACTTGGCGAAATGCACTCTTAAACTGACCTGCATAAGGATTGTCCCTGTGTCCACCTTTCCCTCGTATTACTGAAAATTCTCCAAGCAATCCTGACTGAGTCTATTGGTTAGCAAGTAAGACAGCTTGTATTGTGAATGTAGCTCATCCCACAACTGTATCAGATCATTTATGTTCATCTGCCAACCAAGGACATGAGGCGATGTAAAGTCGGCGGCAAAAGTCCTGTCGCCTCACCTGCTTCACCGAGGCACGCAATGTTCACTGACTCGAGATTATCAGGTGTAGAAAACATGCGTATGTCTCGAGTCCGTGAATACTGTGCGTCTCGGTGAATTAGGTGAAGCGACACGACTTCTGCCGCCGACTGTACAGTACGTCACCCTTATTTTGGTGGATATAATTAGGTCATAATGTAATAATTACTTGTCTGAATTCTCGTGTTTCATTCTGATATAATTTCGTGATGTGTGTGTGTGTGTGTAATCATTGGATTTTCATGGGTCCCGCCTACTTTTATATTTTCTTGTCTATTTATTGATTGTTGCCACGATGCAATGATAAAAAAAAAGCCCGAGTCAGACACGTTTCAAAACGACAGCAAACTGAACCCGTGAGTAGAAAATGCTTGAAAACTCACTGTGACTGTTGCCTAGTAAGGTGGGCAACTTAAACGATAAGGTGACGTAAAGGGATGGCCTCGAGGCATCTACTCGAAGTTGTGTCCCAATTCCACGACACGATGAATCTCAACAGATGAGGTTCTATGGTTAGAACAACGATGCATCTTCCAACTCAATCCTCACAACGTTTCGTTTTTTTCGATCTTTCATACCTTTCATACCTCGCCTAGTGGCAAATCTTCGTACCAGGTGATCGGAACGCATATTCCTGAAGTCGATACTATAGTCTGTTCAAAACTTGTGTTCCGCTGGCCTCTTATGCTTAGATAGATAGATAGATAGACAGATAAGAGACAGATAGAGGTAGATAGAAAGATATAAATAGAAATAGATATAGATATAAAGATATAGATAGAAATAGAGACAGATAGATAGAGGAAAATGGAACACAAGTTTTGAACAGAGTATAGTATAAACAGGCACTTTCCCTTGACAGTCATGCTCCACCTCCTATCGTATTACCGAGTGTAGATATAACCTTTGAAAAATGCACTTTTACCAGTTTGTACAAAACGTACTTTATAAATAATTGTTGGGATTACATGAAATAACATTAATACATAAAGCTTCTCCCTTTCTTATGGTATTGTATAAAACGTACTTATACGATCCACTCTTTGCACCGTATTGTGATTTTATAACCATAAATCAACTAGTTTAATCATATGAACAGACGAGGATGTCTAAGAGTTTCAACATTATATTGTTTACAGACCAGGGGCAATCTTCTTGAGGCACTTTGATTTGACCCGCATAAGGTTGCTGGAGACGGGCCTAATGTCGTTTTGGATAGACGATGTTCTCAACACTCGTAAGACTCGGGTCAGGCAGGAACAGCGCAGGAAAGACGAATCTGATGTATTGACAAACTTTGTGAGTGAAAACTAAAATTACATAATATTATGTAGCCATAAACATAGATAAGAATGACAACAACAACAACAACAATATATATATATATATATATATATATATATATATATATATATATATATATATATATATATATATATATATATATATATATATATATATATATATATATATATATATATATACCTTGGGTCAGCTAATGCAGCTTCAATTGCATACATAGGGTTCGATTCTTAGGTGGGATAATTTGCTCATATATTTATTATTTACAAGACACTGTGTTTGATTATTTGCTAAGTGTTCAACTTGTCATGTCCATCAGTTCACATTCTTCAACTTTCTTTGTCATATCCAAGATAAAAGACAAGTGGTGCTGAGTGGGGAACAACTCTTAGGAACCTTCCTTATGCTGGGTCTGGGTAGTATTCTAGCATGTGTCTCCTTGATCGCTGAAATATTTACCGTCTACAACTGATGTACTCCCTTTCCTCTGGGCAGTATTCTAGCTTGTGTCTCTTTGATCGCTGAAATATTTACCGTCTACAACTGATGTACTCCCTTTCCTCTGGGTAGTATTCTAGCTTGTGTCTCTTTGATCGCTGAAATATTTACCGTCTACAACTGATGTACTCCCTTTTCTCATCGTATACACTCTTCTAACAAGCTTATGAGATATTCAGGTGTTTCTTTAGATGTAAACCTGTAACTATACTGTTCAAAGTTCAATATTCTACATTCCCCTTGTATGTTGGCTAAGATGTCTTTCTATTACACATCTCTTCATTATTTCACATTTCTCTTCGAATCTTATAGCTATGACTGTATCCTGTTCAAATATGTAGGCAATAAGGATGTCAAGTGAAAAACTATTTTTGAAGTACGGTACTGTGGCGGCTAGAATCAGCTACCCTCCACAAGCATCAGCCCTCTCGCCTGATGGGTTCTAATAGTGTAGCAGGCAGGAAAACTTAAATTCATGTATTCCAGGTTCACTCTAAAACTGTATGAATAAACAGATTAAATCCCACAATCTCTTAGTCTCCTTTCAAACCTCACCAGGAGACTAATGTAGCATCCCGCTACAGTACCCTTATGATTTTAATGACCAGCGTGTTCTCTTTCACAAATGAGGATTGGTGGAAATTGTTAATTAAACGGTGGAGTATACTATGTTTTAGGTTGATGTAGTTTTATCAGTGTAAAAGAATTGGAATAAAATTATACACTAACACTCTGTTTTTACTATGATAAATAATTGCACAAGTTTGAATATAATATTTTCTTGAGCATATAAATTAGTATGCTGAATGTTTTCAGCAAATAGTTCATTGGAAAAGTGTATTACCTTAGTTCTGATTATATTGATCAACATTAAAAAAAAAAATGCTTATTTATATATGCCAAAATGTCCTCACGCTCATTACCAGGAATTGCCATATGGCTTGGAACTTAGAAGAAAGATTTTTTTGTTTGTCAACTATCCGAAAAAAAAAAAATGTTGAATCTTAAACATCAGTTGGTGTTCAGCTGGGAAGGACTGGGACAGGCTGCTACAATGAACAATAAGCGTAAATATGATAAAGACATGTGACAGAGATCTCAATAGAACACTGAAGTCAGCAGGCACTGATATAAGATATTTTGGATATCCAAGAAATGCAAATTATAGGGATGTGTGGGTAAATTTGTGTCGTCGCGCTGATTATTTTAACCCAAAGAAAAGTGTGAAATACTGGCCGGAAGAGGACATAGCTTCAGCCATAACACTGAGAAGTTTAAGTATTTCAAAATCATTAATAGGAATTAATGCCATGTTACTCTGTTTCCATGGGATAATTATCAGATTTTCCTTCACTCTCTTCTCTCTACATACCCACTCTCTCTCTCTCTGCACATCCACATATACACAGTTTCTATCTTTCTCTCTCGTTATTCTGCCTGTTTGATTCTCTTCTATTACTATTTTTACTTTTATTATTAATAGTAGTAGTATTAACAGACACTTGTTAATACGCATATGACTTTTATTGTTATATATAGTGTGTATGTATGAATTGTTTATATAATGTTTATGTGTAATTTTTTTCTAATGCATCTCTCTCTCTCTCTCTCTCTCTCTCTCTCTCTCTCTCTCTCTCTCTCTCTCTCTCTCTCTCTCTCTCTCTCTCTCTCTCTCTCTCTCTCAATTCCAAATACAAAATATAATTATCTCTCAAGTTCTTAACAGATTTCCTGGCAAATATTTTTGTTCGCCCTCTAATGTCTACTTCAATTTCTCGTTTTCCTTCTATGGTCTGTGACGTACTGGAAAGGGTAGTAAGCTCCTCCCCCTGAAATTGATACCCTGTATGGGGGGGTTAGTGTCCCGACCTAGTATATCTCTTGACCTTGCATAGCCCCTTCTTGACCGTGAGTTTGTCCTTTTGTTGACGTTACAGATTCACTCAACCCCAGGTGGGAGGTGAGGAACGCAAGTGGCCTCATCTGGTATATCTATTGGCCTTGATCTGTGCTAGAGGACGTGGCGGGGTAACGATGAGATGGTCCTGTTGGGGTGTCGGTGGCCATGTTGTGTCGAGTGGGTATGGTGTGTGTACAAGAGGTGAGGCGAGAGTGATGGAGATAATGGAGTATGGTGTGTGGGTGAGACTGGGTGGAGATGAAGGCGTGAGGTGAAGTGTGGTGTTACACGAGTGACCTTTAACAACCCACCATGGACTTCGAAACGGGAAACATTCGAAGCTTCGCAACAATGAGGAACAAATGGGTTTGATACAGAAGGTATATTAGCTGGGGAGAGGCAGATATCGGGAAGTATATATAGAGCAGTAGTTGGCCAGACAGTGTATAGGTGGCAGTCGAGAGTGTTTTCCTTCCTTCTTATTATGTAGATTTCACGTGAGTAGTGTGTTATTTGGTGATCAGGGGCCATGTTAATATTGAGGGGTTATTAGGATGACACAGCCCTTCTTACTGTACCTGGCGACCTCATTTATTGTATTATTGTGTGTAACTATGTTGGCTTGTATTTATGTTGTATATCGTGGATGGAAATAGAATCGGTGTGTTATGGTTGTGGAAGGAGAGGTATAAATAATGTTAGGGATCATATAACGTATTTGGGTACCGGTGATTGTTGTTAATTGTGGGTAAGGGATAAATGTGTTCGGGACAATAGTCATTTGATTCTGTGTTATTTTTCTTGCGTAATGAGTTATGAACTGTATTGTAACGTATTCTTTGTTTCATATAACCAGTGTTAAATTAAATGGGTGGAAAATCACACTATCGTGATCATGAATGTAAGTAAAACCACACGGGTAGACGAAATATTTTATTCCAAACGTTTCGGCGACCTCTGTCGCCACTTTTAACCTGTATTTGCACTGAAGAGTCCTATAATAGGTGTACTAATATAATAGTAGTTGTACTGGACACAGTTCATCTTGAACTTGACTACAACCACCTCACCAAGGAACAACAACAGGACCCTCAAACTACACCATTAATTAAGGACACCAATTACAGCCTTACAAATTATCGTACATGTACGAAAAAATCGGTCTTGGTACAATGTACTATAACATTTTCCATTATCGTACGGTTTGTACGAAAATTCTAGGGTTTATATAAATATAAACAAATGTTTGTGGTAGTTGAACTGCTCCATCAGAATTCAGAGAAAGAACCTCTTGCTTATATCTACTTGCATCAGAGCTTCCTCTGACTGTACCCCTGAGTGATCAATCACTATTTCAAAAGCTGAATAATCAGTGGAAAATGTTTCCCATTTTGCAGCATAAATCTAAACATCTGGTTAATGAGTCACCTGATAAGTTCTGGGGAGAAGTGTCCCAAAAAGAGTAGCTTTTCAGACTTAGCCACTATTGCTTTAGCTGCATGAATCGAGACTTCTACGGCATCCTCTTGGGATGAGGAGAGAAAATCGGCAGGTACGGCAGCGATGTGGCGAGCTGATGTTACATGGACTTCCACTAATTTGTCCGCTTCAAGTTGAAGGTCATCCTCACTGATTTCTTCTGCGTTGGGAAGAGCTGCACGAATGGGTTCTGGTAGGCGAAGAAGCCATAGTCCTCAAAATAGGTCGACTTGACATGGAGGAAATCTTACTAATGCCTTCATTTCCATTAAGGCATCAGGTTTCAGATCGCTAAAGGGTTGTGTTGACAGTTAGAGGAGTTGTGTAGTTTGCAGTGCTGGCGAAGGGTAAACCGCTGCAGGAGATAGACCTTCAGATCTTCATATTGTACTGCTGCATCACCCTTTGTCTCTAGCCACTCTGCTATGCAAGGGAAGAGATCGTCTGGAAGGGCTGCTAAGACGTGGTCACCTTTTATGGACGAGTGGTGTACTTTCTTAAGCCGGAATTATACTTCAACACGTCTGAACCAAGTTGGCGCCTCGATTAAGGAGAATGTGGATAGGTTGATTTGGGCGGCAGTGACTGGGTGGTTGTCTGATTCGGTGGCGAAGTCATTTGTAGGGGAATTATTGTTCAGCTTAAAAGTTTACACTACTATAGTCTTATACTAGACCATAAGCCCATACTACGCACGGAAGTGAAGTATGCCCTTAAGGTAAACAAAATAGTATGATATTTTTTCCTTCCCAGCGGTGGCATCGTGGAATGTAAACAAACCGAGTGGGTTGCCAGGCGTACGATAATAAGTGAAGTATGTGTAGTTAAGTATTTAGTGGGGTATTTTTTGTGACGAAAATGTCCTCTGTCCCCCCTCGTGTACGTCCACTTTCCGTGTGTGAATTCCTGGCGCTGTAGGTGGTCACATGACAATTTTTATAGCATGACAGACAAACAGAGTCTCTTCATTTAGACATATAGAAGTTATCTCTCTTAGTTGTGTCTATAATTCCTTAATTCGTATCAGTCTATAATATTACTCCTTTACTTATAGGTTAAGAGAGGTTTAAAGGAAGACTAGTGGTGAGGTTTTAATCTGGTTTATTCAGCGAGACATGCGGATATAATTATATAGGTATGACAATATCACAGAGTAACAATAAATATCAATCAGAGAGCAGGAAGGCGTGGTGTGATGGGTCTCTTGATTCTGTAGCGTGGCAAGGTGGTGCGTGACCAATTAGCAATAAGGGCTGTTGCTTGTAGCGGATAAAAGATTCTAGCTGCCACAATGAACTTCTTGAAGCGAGTAAGTCTCCCATCGACATCTACGGCACCAGGAGTAGATGTAGGGGGTGACTCTCCTCACTGAAGAATACGTCGTGTGACCCTTCATCGTTGCTGACATTCAGGAACCTATACTGGGTCTGGATTTCTTGACGGCACATGACCTACTCATCGATGCCAAGTATAACAGCCACGGAAGCCACAATTCCCACCTGACACTGCCGCCACGGCCACGCTACACCTGCCATACCACACATTTCACATGCCAACACATACCAACACATTTTACACGAGATAAAGATATTCAAGCCATGAGCATCGGGACCGCCAGCCAGGCAACAACTCTCTCCTCCTGTTCCACCACTGCTTCTCTTTGCCTTGCTGCACCAAGCCAAGCTACTTTACGGTAACCCACGAACAACACCACCAAGGCCTTAAGCCAGTGTCACACGAGAGATATTTTCTGGCATCTTTTGGTATTTTGCTACCAACTGATGCCCGTACTGGTAGGAAAAAGTGCGCGTGTAGTCACACGGTGGATTGGTCTACCTGCATCTTCCACTGGCGTCTTCCCGAAACCAAAACAAACAATGGACCAACAGAGACGACGTCGTATTGATGCGCTTGACCTTAATTTGTGTGTTCTGGCACATTATATGCCAAGAAAGCATCTCTGTTATCAATTATTTATATATATCTTACCTCTTTATTATATTCTTTCATTATTATTCATTATTATTATTAGTAGTAGTATTAGTAGTATTAGTTACAGAGTGAGTGAATGAATGAGAGAATATTATTCTCTCTCCTCTCTCACACACACACTCTCTCGTTCCCAATTTTCAGAGAGAGAGAGTGTGTGTGTGAGAGAGAGAGAGAGCAAGCAATATACTGAGAGATAGAGAAAGCAAAATACTGAGAGAGAGAGAGAGAGAGAGAGAGAGAGAGAGAGAGAGAGAGAGAGAGAGAGAGAATGAGTGAGCAAAATACAAAGTGAGAGAATGAATGTGTGTGTGAGAGAGAGAGCAAGATACAGAATGAGAGATTGAATGTATGTGTGTGTGTGAGAGAGAGAGAGAAAAATACCAACCAACAACAAAGAAATATCAACAGAGAGAGAGAAGTGTGAGTGTGTGTGTGTGTGCGCAGATAAAGCCATCTCCCTGGGATATTCTTTCTTGAGGGACTCGGCCAAATTCTTATACACTGATCTCTTCAGTGTTTTTTGCTATAGCCTGGTGGGTTTATAGTGTCCCACAAACATCTGTTTTCGTGATACATCTCACAATGAGATGCTACAACATCCCTGGACCAACCAAAATTTGTCATTTATCTCGATAGTGAGGAATCACTCTATACTGTGTGTACTGCGGCGTCGTCTGCAGCTCCTGGTGGCAAGAAGCGCGTCTTCCCGTTCACTACCAGTACGAGCATCTTGCTACCAGTACGGGCATCTTTTCCTACCAAAATACCAAAAGATGCCAGTAAAAGTGTCCGTGTGACATGGGCTTTATACAAGCAACACAACTACATTCTACAAGCAACATATGCAGTCAGGCAAGCGGGAAATCTTCACCTTGTGCTTGGGTCCATACATACATTGTACTTTACCTTCTGTTACTCTGTGAATAAATCCGTGCCTAATATTGGAGTATTGGAGTCTATTATACACCTTCGATAGTAACGGCCTCCCAACATTACAGTGTAATTTAAAAAGTTATTATATTATAGTTATCCATATAAAACATTGCTTTCTATTCATTTTCTATAACAAAGCAACCAGAGAAAATAAAAATAGTTAACAATAATAAGCACTAACTATTGTTGTAATGTTATCTGTTTGTTGTTATGTTTATTATTATTGCTATCTGTCCTTCCTTTCTTTCTATATCCTTTGTTCTTGCTATCCCACCTCTCTTTCATCTTTCACCTATTCCTACAAGGTCTCTCTCTCTCTCTCTCTCTCTCTCTCTCTCTCTCTCTCTCTCTCTCTCTCTCTCTCTCTCTCTCTCTCTCTCTCTCTCTCTCTCTCTCTCTCTCTCTCTCTCTCTCTCTCTCTCTCTCTGTCTGTCTGTCTGTCTGTCTGTCTGTCTGTCTGTCTGTCTGTCTGTCTGTCTGTCTGTCTTCTCTCTCTCTCTCTCTCTCTCTCTCTCTCTCTCTCTCTCTCTCTCTCTCTCCATGATAAGTAAGGGTAGAAAAGGAGGATATAAAGGTACACCCAACACTAACATTTCATCTCCTGATACCTGTCCTTCTCCTCAGTTCCTTATTCGTGACTCTGTACATTCCAGTAACCCCACATATGCTTCTCAGACATCTCATCTCAACTACATTCAACCTTCTCCTCTTACTTTCTCCCATATTCCATGTTTTCGCTCCATACAATTTCCTCTTTACGTCCATTCTAAGTGACTTATTAACAGCCAAACATACTATTCATTCCTCCTAGCATTTTTCCTACCTCTCTATTTTGTTATCCACCCTCACCTTTGACCTCTAATACTAAAATCACTCCACCTCCTCCAATTGTTCACCAACTAGCATTATATTCATCCTCCTACTACCCTCTGCTCCCCTCCTACATCTCATTACTTTGCTCTTTGCCACGTTGACTCTCAGTTTCCTCCTCCTACACACCCACCCGTCCAAACTCCTGCACTAACATACTCAGTTCCTTTAACCTTAACTTTAACCCTAGTAATATCCACAACTACTATTTGTAGGGACTATAAGCATGTATAACAGAAGAAAATATACATATCCTTCTGTAATACATACTTATAATATAGCATGTATAACAGAAGAAAATATACATATCCTTCTGTAATACATACTTATAATATAGCATGTATAACAGAAGAAAATATACATATCCTTCTGTAATACATACTTATAAACATGTATAACAGAAGGAAATATACATATCCTTCTGTAATACATACTTATAATCCCTACAAACAACTATGGACATTAATATATTTAATGTTGTATCAAGAGTTGTCGCAATACCTTTTTTGGCAACTGTACATACATATATACATACATACGTACATTCACACTTATACATACATACATACATAAATACATGCATATTTTTATACATACATCACGAGTGTACTGGCAGAGGGAGACTTACGCACTCATACACACTCACATACACACACACACACGCATATGCGGGAATATGGGGACAGGCTTGGGGGGGTAGAAAGCCTGTCCCCTATTTCCTGCACCCCCCTAACCCCCCAAGCCTGTCCCCCTACTCCTGCAACCCCCAAAACAAACCCCCCCCCAAACCTGTCCCCCTATTCCTACACCCCTTTAAATGTGTGACATTTGAACGGGGGGGGTTGGGGGGTTGCAGGAGTAAGGGGACAGGCTTGGGGGGTTAGGGGGGTGCAGGAAATGGGGGACAGGCTTTCTACCCCCCCAAGCCTGTCCCCATATTCCCGCACCCCCCCCAAGCCTGTCCCCTACTCTCACCCCCCCTTAATTAAATGTCTCAATTACCGCTAAACTAAGAAAAAAAAAGATCACATCAATAGAGTATTTTCTTTTCAGAATTAATAAAGCATGCATATGCCAAAATTTCGGGTAAAAATTTCCGGACACCCTGTATATATATATATATATATATATATATATATATATATATATATATATATATATATATATATATATATATATATATATATATATATATATATATATAAGTACTTCATTTATCTTTAGTACAAGCCCCAACCAACACTCTGGGGAACGTTGCCACTAAAGGTCATGACGTTATTTGACACATGGTGGGAAATTAATAATAATAAATAATAAATAATATCAGTAATATCATGACAGAGATCAGAACATTTCGAAATGTTTTGGAGTATCGGGACCAAGCCTTCTTGTTTTATGGACTTTGATAGAAAATGGTTCTGTTTATGGGATGACTGCAAGGGAAGAACGAGAGTATAATAAATATAATCTCATCTAATTTATACTACACAGTCCACCTTCCTCAGTAGAGTTTTAAGGAACTCTGTGATTTAGTCAGAAAATTAGATATAAACGAGTTCTTCAAATATTACCACGAAACCCCAACTATATGGAAGGTGCATAATCTGTTGGAAATAAGATTTGTGATATTCGTGATTTGATTAATAATTATCATTTTGATATCCTGGCGGTGGCAGAGACGTTGCTGAGTAGTTATGATAATGCTAAGATTTGTGATATTATGCCTGTGATGAATACTTTCTTGCATGTACTGTACAGCCATAGCTGGAAGTCCACAAGCATGTATGTGTATACTGTACATACACATGCATGCCACTACAAAACTACAGCATCAAAATCTGTCCAGTAATATCCGAGTTTAGAAATGAGTAGGTGGTAAGGAACTTTTGTCCGCAACTGTACCTCTATCTCATGTAATTCTAAGAAATTGAAAGTGTCAAAACAACATCACTAACATTTCGTTGAGGTGTGAGCTACCACAGTCAGTCTCTCGCCGGGGTAAGACATACCCAGGTTAGCTCCTGACCTCAACGACCTACCTGAGCTACCTGTTATCCCCGGCAACATGGCGTCCTTTCAGCCATCCGAGACAGACCACCACATATCTCCAACAATTATCACACCTGAATATCTCGACGATAACTTCACCAAAACTCAACTCCAGAAGAAGTGTCGCGATTTGGGTCTATCAAATGTGTGGGCGAACAAAAATGTGCTTATTGATATGATAATGGAGGAACAAAAGAAAACAAAACCATCCAGTGCCGCACCTACCGACGATAACAATGAAAGCCCCGGACAGAATACCGATCCGGCAATCAGCAATAATATCTACAGTGAACCCACAAATTTAAGTGAAAAAGTTACAAAAATAAGTGAAATGCTACAATTATTGTGTGATCGAGTGACAGTGCTAGAAGCAAGCATCCCACGTGAGACAGACGCATCACGTGAGGCAGCCCCGACCTCTACCCCGGACCACCAGCACACCATCTCAAATAAGGTAAATGACATTAACACACGTCTTGAAAAACTTGAAAAACAATCAACTGCCAACACAACCATCACTGTAAAGACTAATAAAGATACATTACTACTCGGTGACATGAATCTAAAGAGTATGAAAGTGTCGGATTTTCATACTAATTGTGAAATTAGAACCCTGGATGAAGCAAATATTGACCTATTAAAATGCTGGGTAAATGAAAAGCTATCATGGGCACCACAAAAGTGTATTATCTACGGTGGTTTATTCGATACCATTGAAAGTAGAGCCCCGTCGGATGTGATTGACAACCTTAGTGCATTAGTAAGTGAATTGAAAAACAAAAATGATAACATGGAAATAATCATCTGTAAAGTTGCACCCAGCCCTAAATCAGACACCCTGCTGGCCAAAATTAATGAACTGAACGAACACATTCAGAAGTGGGCTGATGATAACGGTATCACCATCATTAATACTGATCTATCATTCAGGCTTGGCACAGGTGAAATATACGACGCCTGTTACAACATAGATAGCAAGCACGAAGGGTCTATACTTAATAGGACTGGATTGGTACGTCTCCTCAAAGCTATAACTTCACAACATCCGGCTCTGAACGAATGTATGAATTGGGAGAAGGTTAAGGAAAATTCAAACCTCATCAGAAAATCACGCGGGAACAACGAAGGAACGCGGCCGCCCCCCACCCCCAACACTAGGGACGCTGGCGCCTGGCAGGTGGCGGGAAAACACAGGGCTCACCTGACGCGCCGTGACCTGACCCATGCTGACTCACTACCCAGCCATGCCTCACCCCCAGCCCCACCCAGCATCACCCACACACATAAAAACAGGTGGGAGGTACTGGAGGAGCAGGACACCTCACGCCCTGATATACACGAGGTGAACAGATGGCGGGATCAACCTGGACGTGATCTAAATCGTCCCCCTTCTCACACACAAGCACTCAACCCTCATTATTCCAACCGTGGTGAGCATCAAGGAGTGCGACATCGCGATCGTGGAGGTTGGCACAGACAAGAAAGTGAAGGCGGGAATGTGGAACATACTGCCCACAGTACCTGGCGCCGAGATGGTGGGCAGCGAGACACACATACACACACCCCACACTTCCGCCCGCAACCACGTGAACAATTTAGGCAGAACGTAAGTGACTCATATGAAAGACAGCATGGACATACAAATAACTACACGAGGAAAGGAGGTTGCTTTAACTGTGGTGAATTTAATCACAGACAACTTAATTGTAGGTATGACCATAAAGTGAGATGTTCAAATTGCCAGAACCTTGGTCACAAAAGCCGCCTGTGTAACAATGACAAATATTAGGGGTATGGCGAAGAAGACAGGGCCGCTAAGTTATACAAAATGGAAAAAGATAGTATTACAATAGAACACGTTAACGCTCAATCCCTTCAGGCCAACTTTGAAGAAATTAACTCTACTATAATTAATAGAAATATTGATATACTGTGTGTGAGCGAAACCTGGCTACTTCCTGATACCCCTGACAAATATATACAAATTAATGACTACACCATATTTCGTGATGATAAGGGTCGTGGTGGCGGAGTTTGTGTATACGTGAAAAACTCTCTACAGTGTAAAGTTATTACCACTAACCTCGATAAACCTGATGGCATAGAAGAAGTATGGCTAACAGTACAGTGTAGGAAATTACCTTCAATTATTGTAGGATGTATTTACCGCCACCCTAAAGCTCTGACTAACACTTTTAATTACCTTAATGACCTCTTTAAAAACATGATTCTCCGTAATAAACCACTGTATATATTAGGAGATATTAATGATGACCTACTATCTTCAGGGAACAAACTAAGTAAAATAATATCCACTAACAAACTTCATCAAATTATTGACAAACCAACAAGACTCACTTCAAGCTCATCCACCTTACTGGATGTTATCATTATAAATAAGCCAGAAAGTATAGTCAATACTGATGTTGTCCCCAAGATAGTAGGTGATCATGAACTCATTTCTGTTTTAATTAATATGAAAAAGCCTAAACGTGTTACTGTGTTCAAAACTTTCCGTGATATGACCATTTATGATGCTGATTTATTCTCTGACCTTCTACTAAATAAAGCTCCCTCCCTTAACCAAATAATGATAACTGACGATGTAGATAAGCAAGTTGACATTTTCACTACTGTATTTAACTCATGTCTTGATACTTGTGCTCCCATGGTCAATAAGCAAGTTAAGAAGCCTTTTGCTCCATGGATTAATGATGAGATTCGCTCCAATATGAGAGAGAGGGATAATTTACTTGTACTACTTAAAAAGAACAGATATAATACCACTTTACAAGCACAGTATAAATCTAAAAATAAACAAGTGAGATCCATGAGATATAAAGCAAAGACAGAGTATTACCAACAAAAGTTCAATGAGAATAAGGGGAACACAGCAGGGACTTGGAAAATTATTAACAACATTGTCCCAAACAATAAATCTAATATAAATCATGGTCACAGCAATATTCAACAGAGAACAGATGATTTTAACAAGTACTTTACTAGCATTGGAGAGAAAGCCTTTAAAAAGTCGAGAGAAGCCATGAATGAATCAGATAATAGTTTAACCCCAACTATAAGTCAAAATAACAACATTACCTCCTTTAGACCCCAACCAGTCAGTCCCTATGATATCCTATTAACAATTAAACAAGTAAAAAACACAGGCTCTGTTGGAATAGATGGCATAACTTCAAGATATATTAAAGATTCCCTCTCTGTCATTATACCATATCTCACTTGTATCATAAATACATCCATTGTAACTGGGAAAATTCCAAAACTATGGAAACAATCCATTGTAGTCCCCATCCATAAAAACGGAGACAGGGAAAATATTAATAATTATAGGCCCATTTCTCTCCTGCCAACTATATCTAAGATCTTAGAAAGAATTGTGTCTAATCAATTAAAGCTATTCCTCGAATCAAATGATATCCTATCTCATAGCCAGCATCGATTTCGTCACAAACTATCCACTGAGATAGCTTTAACCATGCTAACTAACCAAATTTATAATAATATGGACAAAAAACATTTATCTTTACTAACTTTATGTGACTTATCAAAAGCCTTCGACAGCATTAATCACTCATTTCTATTAAATAAACTTACTCATAATAACATCGATAGATTTTGGTTCGAGGATTATCTTAATGATAGGACCCAATTAGTTCGCATTGACAATATTCTTTCTTCTTCATCTAAAATAATTATGGAGTTCCGCAAGGATCTATTCTGGGGCCAACTCTTTTTAATTTATTTGTTAATGACCTGAATGACAATATTAACAACTGCCTTCTTATCCAGTATGCCGATGACACTCAGTTGTTACACAGTGGACCAATACATGAGTAAGGTGACTTAATTAAAAGAACAGAAGACTCTCTAACTCAAACTAAGAAATACCTCAGTAAAAATGGTCTAATGCTTAATGATACCAAAACTCAATGTATATTTATAGGATCCAGACAACTTGTAAACAAGATACCAGAAGACACTGTAATTCACCTTAATAACTGTAATATTATACCTAGTAAACATGTGAAAAACCTTGGTGTGTTTATCGACTGTACGATGACATTCGATAAACACATCAATGAAATGACTAAAAAGGTTATGGGGACCCTAATATATATAAATAGAGTTAGAGATAATTTTAACATTGATACTAGGAAAATTGTTATAGAATCTCTAGTGTTCTCTGTCTTGTGCTACTGCCTTGTTATCTATGGCAAAACAAATAAAACTCTCTTGCATAACGTACAGAAGTTACAGAATTTTGCTTCAAAAGTAGTTGTTGGTGCAAGAAAATATGACCACGTTACGTCCATACTCCAACAACTAGAATGGTTAACAGTATCAAAAAAATTTTCATATGACATAGCTGTAACTATATTTAAACTCCAAAACAATTTATATCCTAACTGGTTCGATAAACTCCCGACCATAAATGACATCTCAAGCAGTAGCACAAGGCAAAGGAACCATCTTTATATTCCTAGATCTAGGCTAGACCGTGGGGCTCTATCTATGAATATACATGGCCCAAAGGTATGGAACACTCTACCCAATAATATAATAGAAGCAAGTAGTCTGTATACCTTTAAAAAGCAACTTAAAAATTACCTTTTAGAGGCCAATTCATAAGTATTTGTACTTCTGATGTCACTACATCCATATACCATGTAAATATGTATAAACTTTATTATAATCATGTTAAGTAATATTTTATATGTAAGAAAAGCCATTGTATTTAATGGAAATAATAAAAATCTGAATCTGAATCTGAATCTGAATCTGTTTCAACTCTCTTCCAAGTATCAGCTGTGACTTTGCACCATCCAATGTTCATGGACTTTCAGCCATGGTTGTACCAAGAATATTGAAAGATTTTTTAAAGAGGTTTACACGTAACGTCTGGAGTAGTGAAAATTGCAGTTGATTTTTGAGAAAAGATTGATAGTGCATTAAATTTTGTTAGCTGAGTGGTACGACATTGATAATATTATGAAGTAACAATAATAAATATATTGTACATATCGTCCACTATACATAAACATATACATATATGCACATATATAAATATGCACATGTGTATGTGATTATAATGTTTAATAATATTGAGGGAGGCCCTGTGGAGCATGATCTGCTGGTGGAACGGGCTACAGAATATCTTTGGACTGTGCATACATAAATTATATTGTAAATATAACACATGTTTATAAAGTTTATAATGGGGAATTTCTGGAACTAATCCACTAGATGTCACTGCTGTGCAGTCAGTTCATGCGACATGAGCTAAAATGTTGTTGTTTTTAAATCCCATCAGCATACAAATGCATAGAACCTTGATCATTATGATACTTTCGAAATCCTGCATCGACTTTTTAATACCCTGTATGGATAATTTTGAGATAAGTGGTTAAATTAGATATTTTTGATTCGTGATTATCGACCTTCTGCTGTCGATATTTAAAGTAAGGCATATGCCAAGGCTAAAATATATTTATTTGGACAATACAAATAAATATGATTAAGACTGTACTACATATTATGACGTAACATACCCAGTAACATGGTAATATATAGATATAGTTATTTTTGTGGAGATATTAGCATCTCCTTCACCAAGTGAGCGACAAGGCAAAAGTAGCCTAGCGAGAGTTGGAACCAAAACAAACATCCGAGAGCCTGTCTGGCGTCTGAGAGTCCTCACTCCTCAAGACCTCAATAATCAACTTTATCAACCATGTCATCATCGTGTTGTGTCCCTCAATGTGTTAATAGACATGGGGGCCACAAATTCCCCAAAGATTCGCTCCACGATTCGACTACTTCGCCAGCACATTCGAGTTGCCTATTCTCAATTGAAATATGTATTTCAATAAACCAGGAAGTTGATCTATGTAATTTAGAGTTTTATCTATCACCTGCATGTTCTTTTTATGTTTATTGTATTTTCATTTACTTTGTTTCCAATCAATGGTGTACCTGTTTGGTAATCCCGAGATGGCCAAATAATCTGAATGCCAATTTCACCAGAAAATCAACTTAACTCCTTTTGATCACGAATAGTACTATTTTACCTATGTTTTACTACTTAGAAAGAATTGTGTAGAAATATGTATCATTTAAGTTCGATGCATTTTTTTTGTGTATAGAATGACTCTGAAGGAATATTTTATTTTGCTTGTGTGCGCGATGAACCGCCGATTGTGATGCCACCTGGTGGCAACCACGAGTTTAGAAAATTCCCCATTGTTACTGCTCAACTGGCTAGGTAGACAGGTAACCCATTCTCTGTGTCTCCCAGTTAATTAGGACAGACTCACCTAGACTCACCTAATACTTATCACTTGCACCTGTCAACTGTTATTGACCATGACTAATCAACATTCATTCATACCATTAAATGCAGAATTAAATACTATATATTATTGATAAGGAACATGCATAGCTATCTATTGTTATATTGATTTGTTAGCATAAATACCATTTAAGATCTAGGCCTACTTTGTACAGTTGGCTCCACTCCCGCGTTGACCACTGCTCGTTGCCAATGTTGAGCCACCCAGATATTTGAATCCCAAACGAAGCGAAGCACTCATGACCTCCATGTCCCCAACTCAGTCGTCCCTCCCTCCATCTCACCTGGTCATGAGTGCTTCGCTTCGTTCGAAATTCGAATATCTGGGTGGCTCAACATTGGCAACGTGGGAGTGGAGCCAACTGTACATGCATTAAAAACTAGACTACCTAGTGACCCAGAGCTAAAATAAATCAGGAACTCAGCTGCCGCTGTAAACAAGGAGTACTGTATTACTACATCCTACCATAGCGATTAATGGACTAAACACAGCAAAGAGATACACACATTATTTCACAGTTTTTGCACAGGGCAATAGTAAAAGAGACACACACACAAACTCCCTATCAGTCACTATCCCTAACAATTGGTGACTCTCTATTAGTTAAAATCACTAAGACAGGTGATACAACAACACTTGGTGAGCAGCAACAATTGGTTAACCCCGGAGTGACTAACAATTGGTGACCCCTCCGACATACATCCAAGGGTGGCAGTATGGTATGGTACGGTACGGAATTACGGTACGGTATGTTATTTTTTAATCTAAAAGTACGGTACGAAATTACGGTACGAAATTTTTTGTTAAGTACGGTACGGTACGAAATTACGTTATTTTGGGGGGGTCTTTTCCGTACTCTTTCCGTACCCTTTCCGTACCTTATTAAAAATTCGAATATACATTCCACTGTCCTCTGTCAAGAATAACCTAATATCCAGATGTAAAAGCAACTAATTAATTTTCTTGACGAACGTTCTACTTTAAGGTTTAACCCTCTTTTAGCGTGTGATTGTGTTATCTACTCGTCTGCTGCTCGTAGACTGTCGTTATCGTGTTCAGTTCGTGTCCAGTGACTCGGGACTCCTCTAATAAAATGCAAAGCTTATGTTGACGTCTGTTTAGTATTTCCTCTTAATGTGTTATTGGTCGATTTGTTTAGTTGATTCCAAGACAAATATGGAAAATGTGTACAGTATAGTCTATTATATAAGTTCATACTACTGCACCTGCTAACAGAAACAAAAATTGCAGTTCTAATTTACCCTTCAATTATCATGGTGTATGTATGCCGCCCTCATTGCCTTGTAATAATATCCTATACTGCAGCCTTCACCCTTGGTAACCTAGTGCAAGTCCCACAGTCACACACACACTTACTCTATTTATAGTAATATTAGTAGGGCCTATATTTACAGTGATATTCACTAATAACAAAACAAAAGACACAATTATGGGAACTTAATCGAGTCTGGACAAGGAACTGTTTACAGAGGTAGTTCATATAATGGATTAATTTTAGAGATGTAATTTATGGCATTGGTACGATATTGGGTACGAAATTACGGTACGAAATCTTACTTTTTCGTACTAGTCCGGTACGGTTCTTTGGGTAAGGTACGAAATTATGGTACGATATTTTTAAGCGTGCGGAATTACGATATTTTTTTCGTACCGTACCGTACTGCCACCCTTGTTCGTTTGCGAGCCTTCAAACAAAAACAAACCACTGTGGAATCGACCCATTGACTTTCTTTATATAGATATCACTGAGCTCCTGGTTTAGTTTCTGTATCATATATAGGTAACACTTTTTCCAAACACTGAGTGTCTGATGTACAACGCATAAACTCTTCCATTTCTGTCAGATCAGTGATTTTCCTTGACAGATAGCCTGCCGTGAGTTTGTTATCTTTTCGGTTTTTTTCTCGATTTTCTTCCTCTTCCGCCTCCACCTGAAGCTCTCCATCTTCCACAATTTCTTCAGCAGTTATTGTTTCCAGTGGTTGCATCATGTCCAGAACAAGAGCCACATCTATCTATCTATCTATCTATAGCTCTGACGCCTCGCTCCCTCCAGGAACTCCCCCCAAGGGAGTGGCCACGACAGAAGAGTCTCCATCTTTCCCTGTTCCAACACTCCCTCCTTACTTGGTCCAGCCCTCCCCTCTCCCTCATGTTTCTCTCTTTTACATACTCTTCCACTGTGTTCTGCCATCAACTTCATTAACCTCTAAAGGCCGATTGACGTGATAGACCGTCTTACGTAAGGAACCGGGCAACTGCACCTACCGTCACAGCGATTTAGTGCTATTTCGCGCCCTGTACGGCTAGTTTTTCTTGTCGTTAGGCGAGAAAATACACTCACAATATCGATCCGCTACCCACTCAGTCGATTCTGGGACCCCACGATGGCTGGGCGATTTTTAAGTAATTGCCCTTGTCCGAATTTGTGCTCTAACGATCGTAAGACAATACCGTAGTGAATATATGTACGTGAGTGACACCATGATATTCCTACAAGGTTACAAATTATTATTTAGTGTATAGATCATGACACACAATATATAATGGGGTAGTAATAAGAAAATAACACCACAAAACACACCCATACAGGCACAATTGATAGTAAATATACGTGTTTCCTACGGTACAAGTCGGTTTGTTTATCATTTTCTAAGTGACAGTTACACGATGATATATTCCTACAAGTGTTCATACTATTTTTAGTGTTGAAATCATGACATACGATACATAATAGTAGTAATACGAGTGAGTTGACAACGGACTTGGGCGGGAAACTGAACTCGCCATGCCGTAGTCACACCACACTCACGCATACACACGGACACACCGCTTTCTCGCGCACAAACATGGTTCACTTCAACTCGTCCTATCTCCACAACTATTCATCGTACAGCCCTCCCGATGGTACCATTGGAAAGAGGAAGAGTTGAAGGTAAGGATGGAACAATTTTGAAGTCAGTACACTATATAGATTAAGAGTGTGAGCGTTGTGAATATAGGGCAAATCGAGGAATTTTGACGCTAGCGGCAGGGTAGGTATGTGGAGGCAAGATGTACCCTTCCCGGACTGCAGGGGTTAAAACCTGGTGGTGCTGGAATATGCCTGGCTGCCTCAACTGCCTCACGGAGAAGTTTATCCTTACCCTGTTGTTTAGTGCTGGGTGGTATCAAGTCTGGGAGAAGGGTGTGCCAGACATGCTTTACTGTGTCCGTTGTGAGGTTTTCCCAAGCATCAGGTCATGTAATCAACAGCATTTTTTACTTTGAAATTTTGCCAAAATGGCTTCACTGATATGATGGCTTTCACTGTTGGCTCTGGTGATGGTGTCCCCTGTGGAGGCTTTGGTGGTGATGCTGTCCCCTGTGGAGGCTTTGGTGGTGATGGTGTCCCCTGTGGAGGCTTTGGTGGTGATGGTGTCCCCTGTGGAGGCTTTGGTGGTGATGTTGTCCCCTGTGGAGGCTTTGGTGGTGATGGTGTCCCCTGTGGAGGCTTTGGTGGTGATGGTGTCCCCTGTGGAGGCTTTGGTGGTGATGGTGTCCCCTGTGGAGGCTTTGGTGGTGATGCTGTCCCCTGTGGAGGCTTTGGTGGTGATGCTGTCCCCTGTGGAGACTTTGGTAGTGATGGTGTCCCCTGTGGAGGCTTTGGTGGTGATGGTGTCCCCTGTGGAGGCTTTGGTGGTGATGCTGTCCCCTGTGGAGGCTTTGGTGGTGATGGTGTCCCCTGTGGAGGCTTTGGTGGTGATGGTGTCCCCTGTGGAGGCTTTGGTGGTGATGGTGTCCCCTGTGGAGGCTTTGGTGGTGATGGTGTCCCCTGTGGAGGCTTTGGTGGTGATGGTGTCCCCTGTGGAGGCTTTGGTGGTGATGCTGTCCCCTGTGGAGGCTTTGGTGGTGATGGTGTCCCCTGTGGAGGCTTTGGTGGTGATGCTGTCCCCTGTGGAGGCTTTGGTGGTGATGGTGTCCCCTACAGAGGCTTTGGTGGTGATGCTCCTGATGTTACTGGCTTCGGTCCTATCATCAGACATTTCTTGTATTGCTTTTAATTCTCCCTGTCTGTCTGTGGCCTCTCTCATCTCGTCATACACTCGCTTGTAATAAAGCAACTTTACATTCGCTATTAGTTCCTGGTCTAATGGTTGTATCCACGATGTTGTATTCGGTGGCAAAAATTCAACTTGAACTGATGGGTGACGACCAACTATAGTCTGTTCAAAACTTGTGTTCCGCTGGCCTCTTATGCGTAGATAGATAGAAATAGATATATAGACAGATAAAGAGATAGGTAGAAATAGAGACAGAAATATATAGATAGAAATAGATATAGATATAAAGATATAGATAGAAATAAAGACAGATAGATAGAGGAAAATGGAACATAAGTTTTGAACAGACTATAGGTAACGTTCCTACCCTGGTGCATTATCCATGAAGAATAAAATTTTCCTATCCAAATTCAGTTCTTTACACTTGCATAGGGTGTCTGACACAAAATGTTTATCCAACCATTCTGCTGATAGGAGCATGTT
>JAWZYT010000163.1:467500-522166 GCA_034508575.1 Petrolisthes manimaculis | reverse complement strand
CAACTTCTCACTGGAGAAGTCCAATGGTTCGGGAATGAGACCACTCTCCTCAGAGAACACTGAAGAGAAGTATTCATTAAGAGGTTAGCATTTTCTGCATCAGAGTGCATCAATGCCTCCATCCTCATTCACCAAGGGACCGATCTGCGTCGGATTGGTTTACGGCCATTCACATAACTGAAAAACTCCTGGGGTTCTCTTTGCAGAGTCTAGCCACACGGACCTCCTCAGCACGCTTAGCCGCCCTTATTTTGGACTTCACATTTCGATTCAGTCTTCTATGATCGTCAAAGTCCCAGATGTCTTCGCTCGACGGTATGCTGTTCTCCTCTCCCTTAGTAGGTTACGGATTTCCGATTAAACCACTTCGGTTGAATGAACTTCTGACCTGTTCCCTTCAGAGGAATAAAGCACGACTGAAGGCTCCATGAAGAAGACAAGAATGACCTCCACAGATCATCAGCACTCTCCTCCCTCCTCTAGTTCCATTTCAGCAACGCCTTCACGAAGACCTGCAAAGTTCGCTCTCCCCATGTCTAATTTTCTATGCACCGGGGTCACGATCTCCATATTAGGGACTTAGCTAAAAATCTTATAAGCTTGTGGTCCGCTTCACCTATTTCTTCATTTACAGAGAGGTCTTGAATGATGTCATCCTCAGAGGTGAGGACCAAGTCGAGTATGTTATCACCTCTTGTTGGCTCCCTTACCCACTGAGTGAGGAATTCATCATTTACAAACTCCAAGTATGGTGTGTTCTCAGCAGAGGGCTCTCTGGTTTCCCCAGTCAACATGTGTGTGAAGTCCCCATAAGGATGCACACCCTGCCGTCCACTAGTTCACCCAGCAACTGGTACAGGTCCCTGTCGATCTCACTGAGTTGTCCAGGGGTCTATAAAGCAGCAGGGTTCGGTATTTTGCAGTGCCTATTTCTAGGTCAACTCCAAGGAGCTCGTGTTCGATGTGATGTTGCAGGTCATCGATTTGATGGAGTTCTTTACATACAACAGCACACCACCACCCCCTCTGTTTTCTCTATCTTTGTGGAAGAGTTGGTAGCCTGGAATCATGAATTCCCTTCAAGATCTCTGTCTGAGGTTCTCAACCATGACTCCGTTATGGCCACCATCTCAGGTTCCTCTGTCGCAACGAGGGCCCGCAGTTCCAAAAACTTGTTTCGGATGGACCTGGCGTTGAACAATAGAACCTTTAGGGAACCCCCAACTGCAGGGCTCCCTATTCTCCTCCGTTTCCCGGTTTGGTCGCTGTCTTGGTAGTGCTGGGGATATCCTTCTTCAGGATCTCGGCGAATGTCTTCTCTGGGGTCACTCTAGCATAGCGTCGAGGGCTCTCCTCCACACTCGGTCGAGTGCTCCTGAGACACATCGTCGGACGTGTCTTCCATTAATTTGGAAAGGACTTCCTTCCCCTTTGGTGAGAGATGTGTGCCATCCCTCTGGTAGAGATCGTCTCTACCAAAGAATGAGGTGTAGGGGTCCACAAAGAACACCCCCTCAGCAGTACACAAATCAGCCAGGCGCTGATTAACTGCAATGTTCTTTGACAGAGCAGTCCCAGAAGGGCCTCTCCTTGGGAGCACGCCAACAACTACCCTTCTGCGGGTTTTTAACCCACAGTCGTCTACTGCACCGAGCACATCCGAGAGGACTCCTTCAGTCATGCCTACTCTACCATTTCTCAGGTAGATGTCATTACCACTCACCATGAGTGCAATGACAGCAGATCTGGACGTTTGGATCCTCTCAGCTTCCTTTCGGAGGTCAGCATTGCCACAACCTGGTAGACAATTCACCTTCACAGAAGTGTGAAGGCGAGCTGCCATTAGGGTTGCACCCCTCGTGCCTGGGAATCACCTAAAATGTGTATATCCACAGGTTTCTCCTTGGTAGGAGCACGAGATGCCTTGTGAGGAACCCGAGAGTGTTTGGAATTCCTGCCGGGCTTGTCACTTCCTCCAGGTTGCCTCTTCTTCGTCTTCTTTTTCTTCTTCATTTTCTTTTCCTTCTCTGTTGCCTGTTTTCAATTTCTTCCTCAACTGTCCTTCTTGTAGTTTTCTCCCTCTCTATATTCCCCTCCTCTTCTTCATCAACACTTTTCTGCAGTTTCTTTTCCATTTTGCTTTTCTGCAGTCTCTTTTCTCTCTTCAATGTTGTTGTTCTTCTTCTTGTTCTTCTTCTTCTTCTTCTTCACCACCGTGGTGGAGCTCTCGGTGAAGAAGCTCCTTGGACTGCCTCGTCTCTCACGTGGCAGTCACACCTCTTAGACTCCATCAGGAGAACTTTCTCCTTTAGGGAGTTGTTCTCCATCGTGAGCAGTGCCATGTGCTCCATCAACCTCTCCTCGAGTTTGCAAAAGTCGCAGACACTTGAGGGTCTAGGTCACTCGCACTCCTCCGCTGAAGTCCTCACACCAGCGGTACACCTTGCATGTAGAACATGTAAATTTTCTTGCTGATGGACCAGTCATCTCGCTCTAATTCAATATAAGACCAATAATATAAAGAAAGGGTAATGTGATTTAGTCTCGCATAAGTCTCATCCGCCTACTTCCAGAAGGTTTTCGGTCGTTCAGCCAACAGAAACCCTTATGAGCCAAGCACACCAACCCTAAGGTCTCCCCTGGGGGCCGGACGGCCCCAATCGTGCCGCAGCTCCCAACTGAGCAGCACAAGAGTCCCAAATAAATGGGGATCTGATTTTTCGACAGGGGTGCTTGAAGTGTATCGTTTTCCTACTAATCCCTACTAATCCTCCATCCGCGGCCAAACTTAAAGCAAATAGTAAAGCTAAATGCCCACGATTTAATCCGAGATCTTTTACTGGCCTGGCAACCAGCAAGGCATGAAAGCTCTCTCACCAAAGAGCAGTCGAGCCTTTAGGCACCTAGGAATGGTCACAGGGAGCTGGTCAGGATAATTAATCTAAGAGAATACCTATGGGGGTCCTGAGGCATCTCCATTACTCGTACCCCACACACCTGAGATCCCTTCAATCTCAGCCCTTTCGAAACCTGTTGAGCATTAAAAGGCGTTGTTTTAGGAGGTTCCAAAGCCTCCCTTCTCACACGGCATAAGGTAGCTGGTGAGGTCCTTAACAATAAAAAACTTATATCCAAAGTGATGAAGATTTTTTTTTTTTTTTTTTTTTTTTTTTTTTAGACAGTTGAAGACAGTTGTGAAACTTAACAGTAACAGAACCGAAAAAGACTAGTAGGGGATGCTAGGAGATACACCAAGAAGGGGGAAATGTGAAGAATTGACAACTCTTAGTCCGGATCCTAATAACGCTACCTTTCTGGCATGGGTAACCCTACTGGACTATATGTCCCCCAGCATAGCTAGCCAAATTCAAACAGATCACACAAGCTCACTCACCCACGGCAAGGTGGTTGTCGAGAGAGAGAGAGAGAGAGAGAGAGAGAGAGAGAGAGAGAGAGAGAGAGAGAGGAGAGAGAGAGAGAGAGAGAGAGAGAGAGAGAGAGAGAGAGAGAGAGGAGAGAGAGAGAGAGAGAGGAGAGAGAGAGAGAGAGATATAGATAGATAGATATAGATAGATAGATAGATATAGATAGATAGATAGATATAAATAGATATAGATAGATAGATACAGATAGATAGATATAGATAGATAGATAGATATAGATAGATAGATAGATAGATAGATATAGATAGATAGATATAGATAGATAGATAGATATAGATAGAAATGGATATATATATAGATAGATAGATAGATATAGATAGATAGATATTGATAGATAGATAGATATAGACAGATATAGATAGATAGATATAGATAGATGGATAGATATAGTTAGATAGATAGATAGATTGATATAGATAGATATAGATAGATAGATACAGATAGATAGATATAGATAGATAGATAGATAGATATAGATAGATAGATAGATAGATATAGGTAGATAGATATAGATTGATATAGATATAGATATAGATATAGATAGATCACCCTCCTAATAAGTTCACATACAAATAATTAGAGGAAATTTATTGACAAAACCACATGTAGGATCTTCACCCGGACAACGTCGAGTATCGCTGTTAGTTAAAAAATAACTAACCGATGGAGATTTTGGAGATGCAGATGCTCAGTCGTAGTAAAAAATGTGTAATTGCCACACACTCCCAAAGTAACGATGTCCAGTCGTTATTCTCACAGCTCCCTTTCACTCTTCTTGATCCCTTCCTTGCGTCCGTCCTTGTTCCTTCTCCGAATGAGAGTACCCACAATCAGACAATTCCTCCTTTATTCCTGGGAAATGCAAACAGGGAAAAATGCCTGAATAAAGTAGGTTAAGTTAAACAGTTCAGCAATAGTTGGCAACCCCCTTGTTGGTACCGCTGGTCTCGCTCTCGCTTCGTCAGTGTTGCCGACGAGGAAAGCGCCCAAAACCACCCCACGTACAGCTCCGGACAGATCTATGGTCCACACTTCTTCCACCCTTGCCTTGGTGTGGGCCTCAACGGATATGGTATCACTGACAGGTGGAGGGGGGGAGGGGAGAAATGTGGGCGGAGTTATATAGGGGGGGTTAGCGTTACCAATGTTGACCCATCCAGAAATTTGAATCCCGAACCACTTGTGATCATGGATGTGAACCACTCACTTGAAGGTGGTAGGAGAGGAGGGGTTGGGTTGGGGAGAGAGGGGTAAAGCTTCAATCAGTGATCGAGATGGAGAGAATTATTGGATCAAGTAGCTAAATGTTTTCTTCTGTAATCTAAATCCAACTCTGATGCTGCATTCCATGGGATATTCTTTATTATTTGAAATGAATCCAGATTTTACCTAATATAATTAACACGACACCAGTTTTTGATGACTAATATATCAAGCGATGCACCACCTACCCAGTGTTAAGTTACATTTCAAGTAAATCCTTTATTTATATCCTGTATCATTCATGACATTTTCTAAGAAACGTTTATTGTGTAACTGGTTACCAAAGGATAATAGTTATAGTGTAAGATGTTAATTACCCAATTACTACTCCATCTGTTCTTCCTCACCCCGTCCTCCCTTATTCAATTCACTGTTTCCTCTCCCTCCATCCCACCATTTCTTTACTCTCCATCTGACCACCACTACCATCATTCTGTGTGTTGCTGCATAATCTGTTAATGCGCAAACACGACCAGAATAGAAATAATAGTGATATCTGGTATGCAAATACAATCCGTTATATATGACGAATATATTTATTAGCTTTATTTATTTATCTGAGTTCAACATCTAGGCCAGCCATTCAGACGCCCAGTGTTAGTGAACCAATCACAACATTTAGAGGATATTGTGTCACAACTATTGTTATTACTAATTAAAATAGGGAAAAATTGAAATCAGACATTTATTGGTTATTGTTTACATGACTTTGTCAGTTTAGGTGAAATCTCCACAAGTCCTCGTCACGAAGCATTCAAACCCATATTCCAACTGGGTCTGTAGGCACCACACTGTAATTATAATAACCACAATTATAATAACTGTTTACTTATTATAACCTGAAGTTTATACTTCAACCTCACGTTTGCATTAATTATGTGTAATGTTTGTTTTGTTTTCTTATTATTATTATAAGCACCGATATATGTATTGCTTTAGACCCTTAGCCACGATGATATACAGTATATACACTATTTATATACACTTCTATGAAGATATTAAGGCTTGAAATACTGTAGATTACATATTTTATTTCATTACTCATCAATTTGTTGCTAGTATCGTGTTCAACCACCCTCCTTCTCAATGACAGCCTGCAGTTGCTCGGGCATTGAGGCACCATGCCTCCTCACTGTATAATATATATGGTTTTCCCCGAAAAATCTCCTACTGTGTTCTGGTGTGACGTAGCAAATCTGCTGTGATTCTCTGTCGTTCTGGCTCCCACGTGTTAACGATAGAACCTCATACATTTTTTATAGGGTTCATATCGCAGTCTTAAATAGACAAATCTATCACCTGCAAATAATCATGAGCAGTAAACCATTTTTGAACTTTCCTCGCCATATGGATAGGGCATCGGTCATGTATAGGACAGATATGGGTGAGTAGTTGAAAAGAAATTAAAAACATTTAGAATATGTGCTTCATTATATTGCATTTGATCGATCTATTAAACAAAGACACTGTCTGTTCTTCACCCCCGTAGAGAGATACTGATTATTATTATTACCCTTTGGATATTAAGCAACAAATAACGGAGCCGAGACAATTAATTTTCTGTCTTCAGCTTTAACTGTATTCTTTTCACCCCTCATGCTGGTAGTCCCCCTCTTTATCACCTTTTCTCGCCGTAAAATAAACTTAATACCTATATCTTTCAAGTAACTGGCAACCTCACACTACCTCCTCTCCCCTGTCTTCTCTCTCTCTCTCTCTCTCTCTCTCTCTCTCTCTCTCTCTCTCTCTCTCTCTCTCTCTCTCTCTCATCCTTCCTTGCCTTCTGAAATATTCTTTATCTTTTCTTTCTCATATTTTTAACCCTCTCATTCGTTCTTTCAAAGTTTAATGACATAGGCCTTTCTCCCTTATCACCCATAGTCCTTCAAATTTATGTAAGCGAAAGGATATGATAATAGTTATGTAGAGCAAAGGTGTTGGCAGATACGCATTCTTGCCTGCATAATCCCACCCACAGCATTTTGCCTTCTTAAATCAGAAGAAATATTGGTTTCATGTATTGCCATTTGCCAGTATGTTGCTAGTCTGAATTATGGCCATTTGTTATCAAAATATATATGTAGATATATAAACTTACTTTTACTTACATCCAGCATTACTGTGTAGAACATGTGACACAATATGGACCACAAGGACAGTAATGGTAGTCAACGTAATTCTCATGTATCTCTCTATATGCTACTGAAAACAATGTTTTATGCTCAACTACAGAATTATTTTCTCAGAATGATATTGATAACCAAATATAATTAAAACAATATAAACAAATTAACATTTATTGCGCAACAAAGGATGCTACTGTTTCAATGGAGAAACCAGCCCACACTACATATGACGGTGTGCAATCTTTCAACATGTTTTCCATACGGTGTTGGCTACATAGGACAAGCTACTCCCACAGGGTTTCAAATTACATAAGCTTACAATATTCATGCATATTACAATACCAGCTATGTCTTAACACGGTCGACTTGGATGTCATATCGTAGAGTTTAAGGAAATATCAGGGATGACGACGGTGATAATTATCGCAAGCCAGTGAAATGAAAAGATGAATTTTCTCTACTTGAAGATAGTACTAATGAATAGTAATAATTCTAGACCCAGCTAATTGTCAATAATTTTATACATATGCACGTCAGCGTTATTGCGTTCCAGAACATTTCGGTAGGTTATGAGTTGAATTGATAAATGGGTATTCTCTTGATCCTGGGTAGAGATATCCTTATCGTCTATATTACAAGATAAATATGATTTCGTAAAGATGATCTATCGACATAGAGTAAATCTTGGTGTGACGAAAGGTAATTTTGTTAAGTGAACTAATTTCTAACCACAGTAGGCTATACATTTAAGGGAACACCATAATATCTTCTTGTAAAAGTGAAGTTCCATGAATACTCCAGACTATGCCAGAAAGCAGACGACCTTGGTGTTTCTTATGTGGGATCAGTTTCGTGGCAAAGTTTGGAGGATGCATAGAGCTCCAATTTAGCAGACAGCATCCTCTTAACTTCCCATCTCTTGCCCCCACTTCCCAAAACTCAAACATGGATTGATGAGGTAAGAATAAAACCATAATGACTACTACACCATAAATACAAAGGATATTTATACATCAACGAGAAACGACAGTGGTTCAGTTATGTTTATATGGATCATATTTTTTTGCTTGCATAAATTTGAAGGACTATGGGTGATAAGGGAGAAAGGCCTATGTCATTAAACTTTGAAAGAACGAATGAGAGGGTTAAAATTATGAGAAAGAAAAGATAAAGAATACTACAGAAGGCAAGGAAGGATAGAGAGAGAGAGAGAGAGAGAGAGAGAGAGAGAGAGAGAGAGAGAGAGAGAGAGAGAGAGAGAGAGAGAGAGAGAGAGAGAGAGAGAGAGAAGACAGGGGAGAGGAGGTTGTGTGAGGTTGCCAGTTACTTGAAAGATATAGGTATTAAGTTTATTTTACGGCGAAAAAAGGTGATAAAGAGGGGGACTACCAGTATGAGAGGTGAAAAGAATACAGTTAAAGCTGAAGACAGAAAATTAATTGTCTCGGCTCCGTTATTTGTTGCTTAATATCCAAAGGATAATAATTATAATCAGTATCTCTCTACGGGGGTGAAGAACAGACAGTGTCTTTGTTTAATAGATCGATCAAATGCAATATAATGAAGCACATATTCTAAATGTTTTTAATTTCTTTTCAACTACTCACCCTTATCTGTCCTATACACGACCGATGCCCTATCCATATGGCGAGGAAAGTTCAAAAATGATTTACTGCTCATGATTATTTGCAGGTGATAGATTTGTCTATTTAAGACTGCGATATGAACCCTATAGAAAATGTATGAGGTTCTATCGTTAAGACGTGGGAGCCAGAACGACAGAGAACCACAGCAGATTTGCTACGTCACACCAGAACACAGTGGGAGATTTTTCGGGGAAAACCATACATATTATACAGTGAGGAGGCATGGTGCCTCAATGCCCGAGCAACTGCAGGCTGTCATTGAGAAGGAGGGTGGTTGAACACGATACTAGCAACAAATTGATGAGCAATGAAATGAAATATGTAATCTACAGTATTTCAAGCCTTAATATCTTCATAGAAGTGTATATAAATAGTGTATATACTGTATATCATCGTGGCTAAGGGTCTAAAGCAATACATATATCGGTGCTTATAATAATAATAAGAAAACAAAACAAACATTACACATGCTTAATGCAAACGTGAGGTCGAAGTAAAAATTTCAGGTTATATTAAGTTAACAGAGTTATTATAATTGTATGACACCAACGTGTTCATCATTTACAGTGTGGTGCCTACAGACCCAGTTGGATTATGGGTTTGAATGCTTCGTGACGAGGACTTGTGGAAATTTCACCTAAACTGACAAAGTCATGTAAACAATAACCAATAAATGTCTGATTTCAATTTTTCCCTATTTTAATTAGTAATAACAATAGTTGTGACACAATATCCTCTAAATGTTGTGATTGGTTCACTAACACTGGGCGTCTGAATGGCTGGCCTAGATGTTGAACTCAGATAAATAAATAAAGCTAATAAATATATTCGTCATATATAACGGATTGTATTTGCATACCAGATATCACTATTATTTCTATTCTGGTCGTGTTTGCGCATTAACAGATTATGCAGCAACACACAGAATGATGGTGGTGGTGGTAAGATGGAGAGTAAAGGAATGGTGGGATGGAGGGAGAGGAAACAGTGAATTGAATAAGGGAGGACGGGGTGAGGAAGAACAGATGGAGTAGTAATTGGGTAATTAACATCTTACACTATAACTATTATCCTTTGGTAACCAGTTACACAATAAACGTTTCTTAGAAAATGTCATGAATGATACAGGATATAAATAAAGGATTTACTTGAAATGTAACTTAACACTGGGTAGGTGGTGCATCGCTTGATATATTAGTCATCAAAAACTGGTGTCGTGTTAATTATATTAGGTAAAATCTGGATTCATTTCAAATAATAAAGAATATCCCATGGAATGCAGCATCAGAGTTGGATTTAGATTACAGAAAAAACATTTAGCTACTTGATCCAATAATTCTCTCCATCTCGATCACTGGTGAAGCTTTACCCCCTCTCCCCAACCCAACCCCTCCTCTCCTACCACCTTCAAGTGAGTGGTTCACATCCATGATCACAAGTGGTTCGGGATTCAAATTTCTGGATGGGTCAACATTGGTAACGCTACCCCCCCTATATAACTCCGCCCACATTTCTCCCCTCCCCCCTCCACCTGTCAGTGATACCATATCCGTTGAGGCCCACACCAAGGCAAGGGTGGAAGAAGTGTGGACCATTGATCTGTCCGGAGCTGTACGTATCCTTAACCGCTGCTACCATCATGTAGCCGTGGGGGTCCAAATCTCTGCTTCCGCTCTGTGGAAATACCAACCGGAACTCTCAATTACATTTCAGTGTGTCTATCTTTTACCAGCCAACTGTACAGATTCTTACCAACCATCTGTTGTAGACTTGCTTCAATCAACCTATTTATTTATACCGTTGAACTGAAGTGCCCTTATTAATCTATCTGGGGAAATGTATTAAGTACTCAAAGGTTTAGAGTAAACTCATGGACTTGTCTCAATTTACTGATGTAGCTTATATGTATATCAGTTACAGGTTGCAGTATACTGGACAACTCGTGCCTCTAAGATTATGTACAGGAAGGGATTAGCCAAGTAACCTATCTAGCCCTGGGCAAGGCTTGAAGTGCGCTTGTGTTCTGTCTCACACCCATCACGTCCCATAGTGCCACACCCTACGTTGATTACAGGTTTGTGAGGATGAAATAGATGTTAAGTTTATATAGAACATACATACATTTTAGGTACAAGATTATATAAGAACATTGTGAGTAAGTATATAAATATATATATATAAGATGACAATAAACAGTTGATTATAGCCTAGAGATTAACATACAGATAATATACAGAGTGAATCTAGCATTCAGAACTCGAACAGTGGAGAACAGTGGCCTAAAAGGAATGTGGTGCCAATATGGTGGTCATGTTTCGTGAACGTGATATGTGACACGGATACAACAGTAGACAGAGCAGGGCTGCGTTCAGGAAGGCAGCGCGAGTGGCGCGCGACACGCGGACACTTTGGGAGGTCTTCCTGAACGCTGTGGTGCGCCGCGCGCGACGCGGAGATGGTTTGTAAACAAACCACAGTTGCCGACGACCTCAAGATGGCTCACGCAGCTCCCAACGACCATCTCTTTGCTGTTCTTGCAACAGAGCTTATTGAGGAAGATCCCATATTAGAGGCAGCAATAGCGATAGTCACCATAGAAGAAGAGAGAGAAGAAAACAGATACCAGCAATGATAATTTTCCTGTAAATCACAAGAACCCATTACTGCATCCCTTGAATTTGATGTAACTTACTCTTTATATATAGTAACTCAAGTTATATGTCGACTGAACACAAAACCAGACCAAAGGTTGAATAAGAAGGCAGTAAAACAATTATTAAATCCAGTTCAGTTATATAGGAACTTGTACTAGGCCATATGGAGGTACAGTACTTGGTACTAAGATGGAAAAAGTAAACACCTGACTTAATTGTAATATTCCAGCTTTGTATATCCTGCCCTCTAGTTCATGCTGTTTTAATCTCCATGATATCATTTCTCAGTCCCAATTTTAGGGGACAGTCACAGTAGTGTTGGTAAATCTGGAGCATCTGATTCCTCCAAACTATTTCATGCAACGGGTCACCATTATTTTTGTTAATCTGGTCCTGTTTCCTGGCATACTCTGGAGAAATCAAAAAGCTCCAATGTACCAAAAATATACTACTCCCTTAACAGTACCAGCATTGCAGTATTTCAAGAAATTATACAGTATTTTCATTGAAGATGGACATGCATTAAATGCAAACCATCTTTCCATGTAGAGGTTAATTCATTATATTGAAGAGCCTTGTTTAGGTTCAGTAGTTCAGTTTTCTCTAATGGAATACAGAGTATTTACATGAAATAATATAAGGACGGGGCTTTCCTAAAACCAGTGTGGTTTTAAATCGGTAAATTAATCATGGTAAATTGAAAGGTTACAGAGTCAACCCAACTGTCTGTAACAAGCTTCAAGGCAACTTTGCAATGCTGGTATTTTATTGGAGGGATTGAGGTGGAGTGTGATATCCTCATATTAGTCATTTTATTTAAACCCTACACCCTTTCAGGTGTCCAGAAGTTAAATGTAACACCTGTTGGGATGATAAATAAATTAAGTAATAAAAATTCCATACTTATTTTTCCTCTATATATACACCAATACATAGTGCTTGTCCTCTTCTTTCTTCAATTCTCTGCTTGTCCTCTTCTTTCTTCAATTCTCTGCTTGTCCTCTCTGGCTTCCAGAATTCTTGATGCTTATTGAGGTCTTCTTCACTTTTGTCACTGCGGACCTGAAAGACAGATTTCAGTTTCATATCCCTTTGGTACAGATTGCATCCAGTGTGTCAATATCTACAGGCAGTGTTGCTTTGCACAACCTTAAATACCAACCCCTCCCTCCCCAAGTGGTAGGTTGAGCTCCCTACCAACTGGGAGGCACTTTTGGACTGTAGAAAGCAACACTGCTTATAGATATCTAAACCCTGGATATAATCTATATGAATCTTAAAGTTAACATGCCAGACAAGGTGTCCATAATTATGTGAACAGATTATCTTTCTTGAACATGTAAAGTTATTCAGATAATTTATGGACACCCTGTATTATCCAGGTTCAATACAGATTGCCAGGAAAAGTAGACACCCAGACCAAGTAGCAATAATTATGACTTGATTTGAGGAGAGTGTTTGTCCATTCTAATAAATATGAGCAAAGATGAACTGTAATGAACATAAGTTTGTTCCCTCAGCCAATCACAATGACTCAATTCTCTGTGGTTAAAAAAACTAAACATATTTGCCAACCATCATCTGTTTTTAGTAGTTTGAACCACAGGTGCTTCAGTTATATTGTTGCTGGTAATTCAGTGTGGCTGCCTTCATAGACTATGGACTGATGCTCATCCGTGGCTGTGAAAATTGATTCCCTTGTAACTATCTATAACAAACAAAACTTTGACATCAACCCAATAAATATACCAACAATACGATGCATGCAACATGCTAGATTATTCATAAACTTATTCTAACAAATGTACTGCTCACAACATCCCTCACGCTCTTCATTAGACAGCCATTACTTCAAATTTGCTTAATAATATGTCTTTATTTTCACTTACATCTATACTTGCGGTTACGTTCTTTACTTACCAGGGCATGATGATAGTTGCAATGCCAAGGAATTGACATTATTAAGCAAAATGTGGCAGTAGGGGCACTGTATCTTCAATGTTTGGGTGGCCATCTTTGTTTACAATTGAGGGTGGCAGTCACGGCCGCCCCACCTCTCAAAGCCGCGACGCCTGGGTGACGCACAGACAGCGCGCGCTGCCTTCCTGAACGATTTCGCGTGTCGCGCGCCACCCGCGCTGCCTTCCTGAACGCAGCCTAGATGTCAGCCGGACGACAAGTGTTTTGGCGCCTCTTTGGTTCATTTCACTTATATCTTTGTAATTTCGTTCCACCTGATTTCAAATTTCTTGTTCACCTTTTTCTCTCTCACTTTCTTCACCCTACTTGGTATTACAGCCTCAAGGCGATCTTTTGTTTACATTCTCTTATTTATTCATGACAGTTGTTTGGAATAGGGTGGTGTGGGAAAATTGTGAAAAAAAAAACAAAAAAAAACATTGGTTTCACGATGATCATTCAGATAACAATCGAAAGTGCAGAAATGGTTACATAACAGCCTTTGAGTTGCGGCTTTTTTTTATTTAGTCTTCTCTAACGTGCAGAGTGCAATCTCAAACTTTACAGGCGTTTTTCTCGAAATGATGGTCGGCGAATTTTGAGATCTATAGGCTCTGTTATTATAGACCGTAGAAGAACCGCATGTATATCATTCAAAAGCTCGTAAAAAGTTCTATAAATGTACTGTAGTGAATTTATAAAATCCTTTTCGTTTTCGTACGGCTATTTTTTAAAATCGGAAAAATAACAAAAAATAGTTTGTATAACTTTCTATTCTTCTAAGATGTCTATCAGGAAATATATCAAAATTTGCCACGGTACAAGTTCGAGAGTGCTGACTGGACTCTGTCCTCTTGTAGAGGCTGCATCCAAGGGCATCCTACCCCTGCAGAAGGCATCAATGTACCTACTTGCATTTGGGAGCTAACTGAACAAACCACAGCTGTTTTTACTGGTTAAAAACAGAACTGATGTTTCCAAAGGTGTTCACTTAAAAAAAAAAAGTGTTTAACACCAAGACAGACAACAGACTAGCACACATGGTGCAATCTACCTGGCAGAAGTTGGGAAACTCTTCCCTGCCTCTGCCAATCAATAAAGAGAGTACGTTTTGACACAGTTGCAGTACACATACAATTCAGTTTGTTGTTGGGTCATCCCCACTGTGACAGGACCATGTTGACAGCACCCCTGTCAGGCTGGAAGGCCTGACAATATTCTGCTTTGTGAGTGTCGATTTGCAACGCACTTTTTCTTCTCCCAATACTTTCTTCAACACTCGCACTGGTGAAACGGCTCTCTCGGAACAGCTTCCACTGTTCCTGGGAACTGCTAACCTGTTGGAGGTCTAGTACTATGGCCAGAGCATAGTATGCTCATCCGAATCCACAAAGGTGCACCCGTCGAACCCTGTAATACTGGTGATTGTGTCAGAAGCCTTACAGGAGGGGTACGGGATATTAGCTATGTAATATACAGGGCCCACCATACCCGGTAAAGTAATTGGGCTGGTTAGGCACCAGCGTAGGGAGAGGGACTGTAGGAACAGAGTCTTATACGCTACAGGAAGCTGAGATACAGCCTGAAAGGAATTGCAATGAAGACTATGATAGGGAGAGCCCTGAAGATCTCCAGAGGAAGCAGCGACGAGAAGACGAGGAGATTTCTCCAGAAGACAAGGAGTACAAGGGTGTCTTGTTGGGCTACCCAGTAACTCATAACCTGGATGCCATCAGGACTCATCCATTAGTAAAGGACGCCGAAAGGTGTCTGAGCAGGGACAAGACGGTTTCACGACAGGTCCTCATCACCTACATAGGGAAGCTTCCAGAAGCATTGCACCCTTTGGTAAATACCGGCTGAACAAGTACATTCCAGAACTGGTTTAATGCTTCAGGTGCCAGAAGTACGGTCACCCCAGGGCAGTCTGCAAAAATCCAGTCATCTGTGGGATCTGTAGTGGACTGCATGAGACCAAGACGTGCGTAAAGGCACACAATGAAGGCCAGAAGACCAGTTCAAGGTGCCCAAGCAAGTCTCACCATGGTTGGCTCCGAAGTTGTCCAGCGAGACTTGAAAGGATACACCAGGCTATCAGACCACGCAACGGCACCAAGACAGCCCCAGGTCCCAGACCTAAGTCAACAGCCTGGAAGAAAGCTGACAGACAAGAACCACCCATTCTTCAGGATGACAAAGAATTCCCCCAGCTGGGAGAAACACTAAGGACCAGAGAGGTAAATGAGACACAAAGAGGTGATGAACTGCCCACTTTTCCCAAGAAGAAAAGAAAACCAAAGAAGAAGAAGAAGTATTCAAACAACCCTGCTGCCTTCCCACCACCACCACCACTACAGGAGGAAGTGGTGATTGAGAGGAGCCAAAACAGGGAGGAGGTAGTCCAGCTGACACAGAGCATGCTGGCAGACGTAACAGGGGAAGGTTCTAGCCTCCCTCGGTATCAAGCGAACGGCAGAAGAGGTATCTACTGCCACCCAAAACACGCTGGTATCACAACAGGAACATCCCAGCAGGAATGCCCAACAGGTAAATGTCAACGCCCTCGAAGAACACTGCACGCCTGTCAAACCAGGAAAAAAAGGAGGCACCTAAAAGGGAAGTGGCCCTCTCACATCACCCCAATCAAGACCAGATGCAGATGAGGAAACGGATTCTGAGTCAGATATCTCAGTATGCTGAGGATCCTACTGTGGAACATCTTTGGACTCCGTAGCAACACCAATTCCCTAAAAGAAGCAGTTGACATAGTGATGAGCGAAGAGGTATGACCACATACTGTACATTAACACCTATGCTACGATTAAGAGTACGCTTGCCTCTAGTTTTTGGCCCACCGGTACCGGCAAAATTAATTGATTTCCCATATATTTACAATGCTCTCACTCTTAACCTATATAGTGTACTGACTTCAAAATTGTTTCTTACTTACCTTCAACTCTTCCTCTATCGAATGGTACCATCTGGAGGGCTCTACGATGTGTAGTTACGGAGATAGGGCGAGTTGAAGTAGACCACCGTGTTTGTACTCGTACGGGTGACTACAGTATATTCTTATTACTACGATTATGTATCGTGTGTCATGATCAGAACAAAAAACTAATATGCACACTTGTAGGAATATACCATCGTGTAACTGACACGTATAAGTCACATATATTCACTACGGTATTTTCTTACGATCGCTAGAGCAGAAATTCGGACAAGGGCAAATACTTAAAAATAGCCCTGCTTTCGTGACGCCCAGCAGGCAACTGGGTGGGTAGCCGTTCGATATCGTGATGTTGTTTACTAGCCCACTGACAAGAAAAACCCGCCCTACATAGCCCTAAATGGCGGGAAATAGCTATGACGGTCTACACCGTCAGCCGGAGTGCATGTACCGATGGTATATCACATCAGCCAGATTGTAGGGGATATTAGAAGCATCCCTCAGGAACTCCTCGTAAAGCCAACACCTTGCGGGGAAGGAGTGGAAGTCTTGGCCATCAAGTTCTGCACAGGATCCACAGACCTCTAAGTATACAACATATGAGTAGCTGCGTACGACAAGTCAACAAGCGCCAACCCCCCCCGAAATTGTGTTAATAATAGAAATAAACTAAACAATTCCTCTTCTACCTCCTGATCAACGCCTATTCATTATCTGGTGTCTCCCGCTATGTCTAGGGGAATTTTAAATCAAAGGAGTAATTCTTTCTGAGGAGAACGACAACCGGTAAAGAAAATTCCACCCGAGTAAAGTTACTTTAATTCGTAATATTTTGTGATTCTCTATTGGATAGTCATTGAGAACTGTGGTTATTATGTATAAATAACATTGATATACATACTCATTGTCTAAACAACTCTGTAGAAGCCATTTATTATCACAAATTGTGCAAATCTTTTGTTATAATCTGATCACGAAATGGCAACTAGTGAGCGATGCCAGGCTGCCAGCCCGGCCGGACTAGCCCAAACTCTCGTACTGCATTTTTAAAATGCCTAAAGAATTTATGTTTATACTATGTGTCTCACTGTAAATTATGGGAAGTTTTAGTACTTCAATATTTCTAAGTAAAATTATGACAATACATCGAATAAGATACGTAATTAATTAAAGTGAATAATAATAATTGTGAACTGTAAGCACGGGTAGGGAAGGGTAGGTAGGTGCACTGGTGCAGTGACTGACTGAGTCACTCACTCAGTCAGTCACACTGTGATGAGAGAAAGAGTAGGAGTGTGTAGGGATAGATGGATGATTAAAGAGGGATGACATGATGAATGGGTTGGTAAAAAGGGATGGTGGGAGTAGGGGGAGGATGGGTTGGTAAGACAGGAGTTGGGGGAGGATGGGATGGTGGAGGTAGGTAGAGGATTGGTTGGTAAGAAGGGAGGGTAGGAGATTAGAGGCCGTACTTTTAAAACCTTTCGCCAGGGCTGGCATTGGTGAACGCCAGGCGATCTGCAATTTCGTACTATTAAACACAATGAGAGTGATCGCCGGGCGCTGAAATAGCCTGGCGAACGTAAGTACGAGTGAGGCCTCCTGTAAAGGGAAGTCAAGCTGTATAGCTTGTTTCCTCTTCCCATGAACCCAGGCAAGTCTGAATAAGAATAGGATAGTAAGGAACCCGTGGGATGAGGTAAACACAAACACACAAGTAGAGTGGATTATAATCTATGTTTCTTCGAATTACTCTTTTCACACAAAGATAAAATATGTACAAGAATAGCTCAGAGCAACCAATGTCCACGGTAATACTCTTTACACTAGGGAAAGAACCCAAGTCCACAATGCAATAATAACACAGCAATCTGAGAGCCCAGGTAGCCAGCGAGGAGAGCAGCTTTCTTGGTGTGAAGCTGAGAGTGCTCTGCCGACTGAAGGTAAGTGGAGTCCTGTAGTAACCTCGGTTGGACTTCACTAGGAGATGAAACTGGACACTGAGGCTTCAATAAATCTTGCAGTAGATGAGTCGAGCATTTCTTCGGACTCAACCAACTACCACTCTGCACTCAAATAGTCCGGAGAAGTAAAGTGGTGTTTCGCCCTCACACGATTCCCCTCTCAGAAGTCTACCATGAGTAGACTTAGGCAAGGAACACCAGCTGGAATGGATAGGACATTGGGAAATATTATGATCGACTCAAGAAGTCTGCACCGATATTATCCTCCCCAGCCACGTGAATTACTCTGAACTTGTAAGCTTGGAGATTTAGAGCCCAACGGAGTAATCTGTCGTTCTTCCCCAGAGAGGCTTGTGGTCAACCTCCAAGATGAACTCTTTTCCACGTAGGTAGTAATCAAATCTCAAGATACCAAAAATAATAGCCAAGCACTCACGTTCAATGGTGGAATACCTCGTCTCGCGGGGAAGAAGGTTCCGACTGCCATATGCAACAGGATGGGGGCAACCAAGGTGATATTAGAATAGGACGGCCCCTAGACCCCTGTTGGAGGCATCAGTTCTAAGCACAAAGGGGAGGCTGGCATCCGGGAGGCGAAGGACAGGCTGGCAGGATAGGACACACTTGAGTTGATTGAAGCAGTCTTGCAATTCCTCAGTCCAAGGAAGGGGTTCCCGTACCGACTTCTTAAGCAAGTCCGATAATGGGGCAGTTAAGTCAGCAGCCTGCGGGATGAAAAAGTTGTAAAAACTCACCATACCCAAAAACCTACACAGGAGCTTCTTCGTCTGTGGGGGATGCATCCGACACAAGGCTTCCACTTTGTCGGGTTGAGGCTGGAGGTAGTTCCCACCGAGGATGAATCCTAAATACAGGATGGATGGGAAACCATAATGACACTTTGAGCTCTTAAGAGTAAGACCATGGGACCTGACCCTGTCGAAGACGTCTCGTAGTGTGGAACAGTGTTGAGCCCAGTCTGAGGAATACACAAAAATATTGTCAAAATAAAATGAGACAGTTGACAAACCAGCGAGAACAATTCGCATTAACCGGACATAGGTGGCACAGGCATTGACGAGACTGAAGGGAAGACGGCAGAATTCCATGAGTCCTAAGTGAGTAGGAAATGCTGTAAGTGGTTTAGCACCCTCTGAAAGAGGGACTTGGTAATATGCTTTACATAAATCTAACTCAGAAAGGAAAATGGCTCCATGAAATCTGTACAGATCTTCTTCTATGTTGCAACCTGGCTCAGCATGGAAAACTGTAACTGCATTCAATTGGCGGTAATCAATAGCCATACGGTACGAGCCATCAGTTTTCGCTACCATCACAACTGGGGAACAATGCTGAGAATGAGATCTCTGAATAATACCTTGTTCGAATAGTTGCTCCACTTCCTTTTCAAAGAATGGCTTCAGGTGAATTGGAACTGGGTAGACCTTGGAGCGAATTCGACCAGTGGTATCCAGAATGATGTCGTGCTCGATGGTCGTTGTATAGCCCGGAATCTCCGAGAATAGGTCACCATACTCCTGGAGGAGTTCTAGCAGAGCAGTTCGTTGTTCCGGATCCAGGTTGGGGTTGATTTGCGCCCTCGGGTCATCCTTATCTGTCTGGCCATCAGGAGTTATGGGTAATCCAGCGTAGTCATCTTCTAGCTCCTCGATGCAGGTGGTCCTTCCATCCCCCCACGTACAGTCTTCTGTGGAGACTTCATCCAGGACTTCAGCAAAATTTACCTGAGAACGTCGAAAATAACGCTTAAGTAGGTTTGCATGATATAATTTAGGACCCCTAGGGCAGTCAATAACATAATCGACCTTACCTCGTTTTCTAGGACTTTGTAAGGACCTTTCCAGGCAACCAAAAGTTTACTAGTATCACTAGGTAGGAGTACCAGTACTTCGTCGCCAGGGTTGAATTGACGATCTTGGGACCTTACATCAAAGTAAGATTTGTACTTAGAGGCACTTATATCAGCATTCTGGGCAGCAATCTTTGCAGATTCAGCCAGCTTATCCTGCAGCTCGACTACATACTTAAAGGCTGACCTGTCATCTTCTTTCAGTGTTCGGTCCTCCCACAAGTCTCGTAGTACTGATAGCGGACCTCTGACTGTCCGTCCATACAGAAGTTCGAAGGCGGAGAACCCTGTTCTGTCACTGGGGATTTCTTTAAGGGAAAACAACACAGGGATTAAATAGCGATGCCATTCCCGAGGTTTATCGGCACACAACTTACCTAAGGATGCTTTCAAGGGTCCATGAAGCCTTTCAACCCGACCATTTGCACTAGGATGGAAAGGTGTGGTAAAAGAAGGCTTAACCCCTAGCAACTTGTGTAGTTCTGCCATTAAATGTGACGTGAATTGGGTACCTTGATCAGACAATATTTCCCTCGGAATACCAACCCTTGAAAATATAGAGAGAAGGGCTTCAGCTACCGTAATGGAGTCTATCTCCCTGAGTGGAACGGCTTCTGGAAATCCTGTGGCATAATCGATGAGAGTAAGGATGTATCGATGTCCTTCAGATGACGGAGGTGACAAGGGTCCAACTAGGTCGATCGCCACCCTAGAAAATGGTTCAGTAATAATTGGAAGAGGGTGGAGGGGTACAGGTTTAACTCTACCTTTCGCTGACATCCGCTGACACACGTCACACGAACGACAGAAATCTCTAATGTCAGAAGTTAACCCTGGCCAGAAAAATTTATCCCCTATCTTCATTCCCGTTTTTCTATGAGAAAAATGACCAGATAAAGGATTTTCATGACCCACTGACAATATAATACTTCGACACTCTTTGGGAACAACTAATATACTCTTACCAATCTTTGTAAGGTACTTAGAAATCAAACACTTACGATACAAAAGACCACTGGAACGGAGATACACGTAGGTAGATCCATCCTTAGAGTGTTCTTCTTCTCCGCAATTGGCCTTGTCCCGAATTCCAGCAAGAGTGGGACAAGACTCCTGGAGTCTTCCAAATTCTTCTGGAGTCACGTTCTTAGGTTGAAGTTCTGGTAGCACTAAAGGATGAACTCTCTTCATGCGTCTGCTGCGAGTCTGAACAGCATTAACCTGAAATGGTGTAGAAACAACGTCTTGCACTGCAGATGTATCTTGACAGCCTTCAGGCGAAGCTTGCGTTGGCATCAAATCTTGGAGTGGAAAACTGCTTTCAAGACTAGGGACAATCAAGGAAGGGGTCTCCTTGTCTGAGAAAAGGGGATTAGTGGGATCACGAGCCCCTGGAATATTCCCAATTAGAACACTAGAGCGCTTCATGGGAGCTCGAATAGCATACACCCATCCATCATAGTAGGGACATCGGATGTAGCAGTGAACAACAGGAATTTCACTCTCTCTTCCTAGGAAATCTTCCACACGCACCTTGGGACTAGAGGAAATTTCGGCATCAGGAACTGCTTCTTCAGAGACAATGACACAGTTGCAGCCAGTATCCCTAATGATGGTTGTCGTCCATGATCCATTAACAGTACCTGCTACAGAAAATGCAAGAGGAGTACGATTACTCATACAAAATCCAATCTTATACTTAGGTGTGTAGTCGTTCTCTGTCTGAAAGGCACGAGGATTCCTAGGACAACGATTTCGAAGATGGCCTTCCTCTCCACAATTATAACACTTTACCTTTGATCGTGGAATCTCTTGATGGTACTTGGATGAGGGGGTATCTTCCTTTGCTTTCGCTCCATTCCCTGACAATTTCCTACTGGGAAAAAGTGGTTTACCAGAAGAACCACTGGAGTGTGGTTTCGGGTAGGCATTATGAGCCGATGCCCATGTGTCTGCCTTCTCCATTGCCATCTTGAGGTCTGTAATTTCTTGTTCCTTAATAAATAGACGAAGGTCAGGAGAAAGGGAAGCAAGGAATTGATCCAAGACAATAAATTCTCGTAACCCCTCAAATGTCTGGGGGATCTTGGAAGAGTCTCGCCAGGAGTCGAACAGATGGAGCAGTCTGGTAACAAACTGCCGGTAGTTTTCACCTACCCGGATCTTATTACTTCTGAATTCCTGCCGATAACGCTCTGGGGTCTTGTCAAACCAGTCAGTAACGCCTGTTTGAGAAGTGGATAATTACTGATAGTATTAGTGTCAAGGGTAGAATACAGTTCAGCAGCTTTACCCGTGAGTAAACTTCCTAACCGAACAGCAAGTGTATCCTCTTCTACTTTCAACAACTGGGAAATACGTTCAAACCTAGTAATGTAAGCAGCGATATCCTCCCCTTCTTGGTAAGCATGAAGCTTAGGACCTTGAATGTTAGATTCAGGGCGAGATTTTCCTTCCGACGACTCCTTTGCCAATTGCAACTTGGCCAACTCGAACTGTCTCTCCCTTTCCCTATCTTGTCTCTTCCTTTCCTTATCTTCTCTCTCTCTCTCCCTCTCTGCTCGTTCTCTCGCTCTTTCATCCCTCTCGACAGCCTGTTGTTGGAGGATGAACTTTGTCACATCATCTCCCACCAAATCAAGCATCTCAGCCTGACCTTTAAGTTCCTCAAAAGTGGACAACTTCGACATGTTTGTAGCTAATAACAAAGAACTTGAATTTTAAGAACAAAAGTACAGACCCATAAACACCATATAAATATCCTATTTTTCCACACGTCAATAGTAATTACAACACAACCTTCGGTACACAGTTATACCTCAAAACTCCCAGTAATATCAAGATGATAATTGTTAACCACCATGCTAGAACTATATACACAAACAAAACTGGGGCTGGAAACGAAGAACCAGTACAGGTGTTGCAGACCCAAAACCAACCATATGCTCTTACTCAAATTTCCACCCCAACTATATACAGACAAAAACAATACCACCGTCTGACGACGATGAAGACTTGACGTCCAATCACTCGCTGGCTCTAAAACTGCAGACACAGTAATAAGTCGAAAGTCTACTCTTGCTCGGGAACAAGAGTGGGTTAGAAAACACAACCTAACCACTGGGATGATTAGAAGGCTCTTGTAGCCTGCACCTAATCACGGGAATGATTAGAAGGCTCTTGTAGCCTGCACCTAATCACGGGAATGATTAGAAGGCTCTTGTAGCCTGCACCTAATCACGGGGATGATTAGAAGGCTCTTGTAGCCTGCACTTAATCACCACTGTTTCAGCGACAACGATACACACAGGAGCACTGTCGACACACTAGTACAATCCTGGGTTGCACCGTCACTTCTCAACCCACGGTACACCACACCATGTTCAGAAATCCTGGCGAGGTCGCCACTGTAAAGGGAAGTAGAGCTGTATAGCTTGTTTCCTTTTCCCATGAACCCAGGCAAGTCTGAACAAGGTGATAGTAAGGAACCCGTGGGATGAGATAAACACAAACACACAAGTAGAGTGGAGTATAATCTATGTTTCTTCGAATTACTCTTTTCACACGAAGATAAAATATGTACAAGAATAGCTCAGAGCAACCAATGTCCACGGTAATACTCTTTACACTAGGGAAATAACCCAAGTCCACAATGCAATAATAACACAGCAATCGGAGAGCCCAGGTAGCCAGCGAGGAGAGCAGCTTTCTTGGTGTGAAGCTGAGAGTGCTCTGCCGACTGAAGGTAAGTGGAGTCCTGTAGTAACCTCGGTTGGACTTCACTAGGAGATGAAACTGGACACTGAGGCTTCAATAAATCTTGCAGTAGATGAGTCGAGCATTTCTTCGGACTCAACCAGCTACCACTCAGCACTCAAATAGTCCGGAGAAGTAAAGTGGTGTTTCGCCCTCACACCTCCCTTTCCCATCAGTGACAAACATTTTTTCAACTAAATTTAACCATTGTGCACTATAATTTGTTTAGTAGTGAGAGTGGAGTGGAGTGAGTGTGAGAGTGAGTGAGAGTGAGAGAAAGACAGGAAGAAGAGTGAGAGTGAAGGGAGAGTGAGAGAAAGACAGAAAGAAGAGTGAGAGTGAAGGGAAAGTGAGAGGAAAAAATATTCTCCATGGTGAGCGTCGCTACCGTTATTCTGAAGGCTGAAGCAGATGTAAACAAACAGGGACTTCTTGCGTGTTTTCGGAATATGCGCAAGATTCCGAAAAATGAACCCTGGCGAACACTCTCGTTCGCCAGCATTGGCGATCGTCTGGAGCAACTTCGCACAGGGGGATGGTGGGTTCGTAAGTGAGGGCAGGGGGAGGATGGGTTAGTGTGGATGGACATGGGTGGAATGGGTTGAAGATTGTATGGATGATGGGAAAGCTTGTGATGGTAAAATATGTGTGGATGTATGCATATGCACCAGTGGGTGAAAAGATGAGAATGAGTGTGTTTTTCGAGGAATGGAATGCATGTCTGAGAAAGATTGATAATGGAAGGAGTGTTGATGATGGGAGATATGAATGGAAAGGAGGAAGTGTGAAGTAATGTGGGTAAATGGGGTGTAGAAGGAGTAAATGAGAATAGTGAGTATCTGGTGGATGTCTGTGCTGAGAGGGGGCTGTTCTTGGCAAACACCTTCTTTCAGCACAAGATGATCCACAGGTATACATAGAGAAGGGATGAGAGAGGAAAACAGAAGAGTTTGATTGTTTATGTGGATGATGTAGTCAGAAAATTGGAGGTTTGGGAGTCCTTCAAATTTTATCACGAAACATCACCCATATAGAAGAAGCGTGTTTCGTGGCATAATCAGGAGGAATTACAAGCCTCCAAGTTTCATAAAATATCACAAGACCCTTAAAGAAAGATGTGGTCGATGCAAAAGTGGTGAGAAGATTTATTATTATTATTATTATTATTAAAAATAGACCAGAGACACAAAACTGGGAGAGCATGCAAGTATTTTATTAATCCGAAGACCCCAGATCCATGAATCCAACCTGAAGAAAAGAAGACAGCTTAGAGAAAGAAAGATAAGTAGTTAGCTTAATAAAAACATATTAGCTCTACTCTTGAAGCCAGCCAGTACTACACCATCTAAGACAGATTTGTCATGGCTATTCCACAGAGACACTGACCTAGGGACAAACCAAGGTCTAATAAGTACTTATTAGACCTTGGGACAAACGATCGACTAAACTGACAGGTTCTACAGCGAAGCAATACGTAAGCATACCTACGGGAGTCTAATGTACCACGAGTGACACGAGCAGGAACATACAGATGTGGCAGAGAGAAGTTAAGAGGATGCAGCACATTACTTCTGCTCTTGAAAAACATGCACAATGATGCAACAGAACGATGGTGACTCAGGTTACAATCAAGTAAACTGCCAGTAAGAAAATTAGCATTAGAAACAATCCTATCCCGCAACTTGAGATGGCAATCAGCTGCTGAACATCACACTGGAGAACAGTATTCCAACAGAGGCAACACAAAGGAGTTGCAACACCGCAGTAATAATGAGTGATCTCCAACACACACCAAGCTCTACACATTATACCCAACTTCTGGGAGACAGACCAACAGGGGTCGACACAACAACAATGAGAGTGGAGTCATCTGCATAACCATACAAGTCATTCTCCAAGATGTTAAAGAGTTCAGAGGTATACAGTAGGAACAACAACTGTCTTAAGACACTACCTTGAGGCACCCCAGACACTAATTCCACTCTGCACACCATCCACAACAACATACTGGCATCGAGCAGTGAGGAATTGTGACAAGACAGACAGGACTGAACCTCCAACACCAACAGAGCGAAGTCTGTAGAGGATACCCAGATGGTTTACCCTATCAAACCCGGCAGAAAAGTCAAGTTGCACCAGTCTAGCCTCACGACCCAACTCCAAAGCATTCTGCAGTACATGGGAGAAACACAGAAGTGCATCACACGTGCCAAGGCCCCTTCGATATGCAAACTGTGAGGGTGAGAATACACCATTACGTTCCATGAATTTACTTAAACGCACAGCTACCAGGCTCTCAAACGCCTTAAATAATGGCTTAGACAACACAGAAGTGATGGTAATAGGCTTGTAATCGTCAACTGAAGATGACAGGGGTTACATGTGGAGGGAAACTCTACAGACTCCCTAGACTGCTTGAGGAATTGAAAGAAAGATGGAAGAGGGAATACAATGAGTGTAAAAGGAAAGTGAAGAGGATGGTGAGTGAGAGCAAAAGGAGAATGGATGAGGAGTTTGGTAGGAAACTGAGTGAGAAGTTTAGAGAAAACAAGAAATCATTCTGGAAGGAGGTAAAAAGAGAAAGAAGAAAAGGAAAGTCTGGTAGCGTGAGAATGAAGAGAGAGGATTGAGTTACTATGAGTAGAAATGAGGAAGTGAAAGAAGTGTGGAAGAGACATTTTGATTGTTTGATGAATGAGGGGACGGGAGGGGATGTGGTGGTGACATGCATGGGGATGGAGGCAGGTGGTAGACGACAGGGTGTACAGGGAGAACTGGGAAGAGAAGAGGTTAGGAAAGTTGAAGGTGGGAAAGGCACCGGGGGTGGATGAGATAACTGCAGAGATGCTGAGGTGTGGGGGGGAGGAAGTTGTGTAGTGGATGCTGCTTATAATATTATGCACATTGGCTTGGAGACAGGAAGAGGTGCCAGAGAACTGAATGAGAGCCATAATTGTGCCTCTGTATAAGGGGAAGGGGAGTAAGGATGAGTGTGGTAGCTATAGGGGAATAAGCTTTCTTAGTGTACCGGGGAAGGTTCATGGGAAGGTTCTTACTGAGAGACTGATAGAAGTAACAGGGAATAAAGTCAGTGAGGAGCAGGGAGGGTTCAGAAAGGGTAGAGGATGTGTGGATCAGATCTTTGCATTAAAATCAATAGTGGAGAAATATATTGGGACGTGTAGGAAGTTGTATGCTGCCTTCATGGATTTGGAGAAGGCATACGATAGGGTTGATAGGAGAGCTATGATAGATGCATTAAGGATTTACGGTGTTGATGGGCACTTGCTGGATCCGATTGAGGCTTTCTATAGAGAGGCAAAAACTTGCGTGAGTGTCGAGGGTGATTTGAGTGAGAACTTTGATATCAGTGTAGGAATGAGGCAAGGGGTGTGTCATGCCACTATGGTTGTTCAATATCTTTATGGATGGTTGCATGACATAGATGAAGGTAAAGGTGGCAGGCCTGGGTGCGAGACTGAGGATGAATGGAATAAATTGGTCCTTGGTTGCAAGCTTATTTGTGGATGACACTATGCTGCTGGCTGAGAGTGAAAGGGAGTTACAGAGGGTGGTGGATGAGTTTCAGTCCGTGTGTAAGCGAAGAAAACTGAAGGTGAATGTTGGTAAGAGTAAGGTGATGGTATTTAAGAGGACCAAAACTGAAGTAATTGACTTTGCTATACCCTATAGATTGGCTGAACCAACTGGGACTGAATGTGAGATAACATTAGGGGGTGAGAGGATGGAGGAAGTGAGGGAATTCAAGTAAATGGGAACAGTTCTGGGTAAACATGGAAGAAGAAATCAGGGAGAGAGCAGGGAGGGGCGGGCAGTTCATAATATCACTGGGGAGGACTATGTAGGGTAGAAGTGTGAGTATAGAAGTGAAAAGGGGACTGAGAAATAGGTACGGTGGAAATGAATTATCTGAGAGGACCATGTGGACTTACTAGGTGGGATGGAGAAAGTAATGAGTGTGTATGAGAGATGTGGTCAGGGTGAGAAGGCAGTTGGGATTGAATGTGGAGTGGTTCAGAGAGTGAAGCGTAATACACTGAGATGATTTGGACATGTGGAGAGAATGCAAAGTGTGGAGTTTGTAAAGGTGTACGATAGTGAAGTTATGGGACCTGGTGTGAGAGGCAGACCTCCGGTTAGATGGCAGAAAACTGTGGAAGAGTATGTGAGAGAGAGAAGTGGGGGTGGGATAGAGCACGTGAGGAGGGAGTGCATTAACTTCTGCCGTGGTGGGAGTTCCCGGAGCTGTAGATAGATAGATAGAACAGGACACATAACAAAATACAGAAGGACACACACACACACACCAGGACACATAACAAAACACAGAGGGAAACACGTACACACACACAAAAGGACACAACAAAACACAGAAGGAAACGCACACACATAACAGAACACATAACAAAACACAGAAGGAAACACACACACACACACACAACAGGACACGTAACAAAACACAGACACGGACACACATACACACACACTAAAACACAGAAGGAAACAACACACACACACCAGGACACATACCAAAACACAGAAGGAAACAACACACACACACATAACAGGACACATACCTAAACACACACACACGGACATACAGAGCAGGACACATTAAGACACTCAAAAACATCAGCCTACTTAGTAACAATTACTTTCAGTACCTCAGTGTAAAAAACATTGAAGGATAAGGATAGTGAGACGTATTAGAATTTAGACAGGAAGATAAAGGGAATCAGTGATGAGGTGACATAGAGGAGGGTAGGAACTTAGTTAGAAAGGAGTGGGAGAGAGGTGGGGTGGTGAGTACGGATGGACCGGGGTACAGGAGGAAGAGAAGGGAGGGAGGGAGGGAGGAGAGGCGCCTCGCCTCTGTGTGTGTTATAATCCATTAAAATATCATTTGTAATTCTTACCCGTGTGGAGAAATAGATGCATAATGACTCAGCAGTTCCTCTACTTACCACTCATTCATACAGGTTTAACCTAGCAAACTCAGATACATATTTAACTAGTTTATAACTATGGCTGTTAAAAGCGATAGGTTGAATAGTACGTTTATCAGCGACCGGCGCCATCCCACCTCCGAGAGGTTACGTAATAGACCATACAAACTGTGATAGTATCACATTCTTTTTAACTTTTCAAAGTTATTCGATAACGTACCTACATCTAATCTATACCCATAGAATGCTTAAATAATGTAGTTTCTTAAGCGAAGTAGTATATTTTATTATTATTTACCAATTCTCCATATTAATCAAATATATCAGTACGAGCATAACTTTTCACCTATTTTCCATGACAGTCGTATTTATTATACCTGTAATATCTTTCTTAATAGGGAACTGAACATTTTTTAACATATATCAGTCAAAAGCTAATAAAATTTGGCCTCTAATGAAGTCTTAAAAACAACAGTATATGTTATATTGTGGTGATATCCAGTTGTTGAAGTGAAGTAACGGTCAACAAATTATTCGTGTTTATCTTATGCGTAATTATCGATTATCTCGCTTATTATATGCAATAATAGGATGGCGCTTGCTGAGTTGTCGTAGCGATAGCGCCATATACAGAAACCAAAGATGGGAGCTGGATCTCTCTGAGCTCTTCAGCATACCACATTCCCTGCTGATTGAGGGTGATCTCAACACCCACCACAGTTTTCTTGGCTCACAACATAACAATGATGCGGGGTGATGGAGGAAACAGACAACATCTGTCTCCTCAACTCTGGTGCTCCCACACACTAAGCAGGAGGTAGGCTTGACTTGACCTTTGTATCTAGAGACCTCGGCCACTGCTCGAAATGGTGGATCCACCCCACCCTCACCAGTGACCACTATGCCATCAAGATAAGCCTGGAACTAAGAACCAGTTCTTATGCTTCCAGACCACTCCCAGGATGGAACACCAAGAAGGCCGACTGCAGGAATTTCGAGAGCCACCTACAAGGTTGGCACGACAAAAAACGAAATTGGAGGAGCCCTTGATGCCAATCTCACAGTATTCACTAATGCAGTTAACAAGGCAGCTGAGAAATCCATCCCAAGAAAGAGGACCGGTGCCAGACACCGGGACTACTGGATCTACTGTGACGAAATTAGGGAACAAAACAGGAAAATCAACAAACATAGAAAGCTTCACAGGAGAAACCCCACTGCTGAATCACACTCTCTACTACGGGAGGTGATATGGCACGCCAAGGAAATCTGGAGAAGAATGAAAGCAGAGAAATGGTATGAGTGGTGCAAAGACACGTCCCCCGGTGAAGATGGCACAACGTACTCAATGAGTAGAGCTCAGAGTTTATTCAACCTGATCGAGTGGAAATGCACGAACCTAGTTTTGAAAATCTGCAGAGATAAATCATAGGCAATGTTCATCAGGGGGAGAGCCCCCTGGAGCATCTGCACATACAGGACAGCTGACTTGAATGGGTGCCAACTTACCTGTACCAAGGAGTCTGGATAACAAACAGTTGGGAAAAAAGAGATAGAGTACCTGCAGGATAGGACTAAATCTTGTCTTGCAGCCTGAGGGCCTTAGAATCCCATGACCGCGGCATGTCAAACAAAACTTTCACAATGTTCTACAAACAGGCCATATGATCGATCATCGATTATGCTGCCATAGTGCTTCCATGTATACCAAAGATCTTGGCACGTAAGCTGGAATGCATCCAGAGGACCATATATGGTTTCCCATTGTGGACCAAAACAGAAGTGATGCAACATGAGCCTGGTCTGGGTTCTATCCAAGACAGAATCGACTATGTAGTGTCATTTGTGGTAGCTAGAACCATACATCACTATAGGGATAATCTTTTCAAAGGTATGGTCATCAAAGAACTGAGAAAGAACAGGCAGAGTGCAAAGAGAGGCACCTGGATCCGAAGGGTGGCAGACACAGTATACAGCCTTTTCAAAGTCAACCTTCTCCTGAAGAAGGGCACAGACTCACTAGCCGGTGAGTATTGTGTTCCACCACCATGGACCACACCAGCCATCAAAACAGAGATAGTTCGGCTCCCGAGAGGTAAGAAAGACCTCAGCGAATATAAATTCTTCCATCATACAAACAGAGTAATGGGCAGCAGGGACGACGAAGACACAGCCGTCTACTATACTGACGGCTTCGTGGACCCTGAAGGTGGAAGGGCTGGTGCTGCTTTTGTCCTTGGCAACAGTGTCTTTGGTTGGAGGACCATTTACAACTGCAGTTCAGTGTTTCCACTTTAGGGTAAAATGCCCCATTTTAGGGGAATTGGACCCGTGTTAGGGTAAAACCTAGAATAATGCTAAAAAAGGCAAAATCTAGGGAATTGGAGAATTTTTGAGGTATATTGCCTATTTTCTAGAGGATTTTGATAATTTACATAGCAGTTTCAATCTTAGTTTGAAGATGGGAGAAATGGAATATTTGTGCAAGGGAAGTAGTAGTGTTCCCCATTAAAATGGGGATATGTAGTTATTTTCTTTAATCACAGTGGCTCGCCGCTCGTGCTCTGTGCTGAGAATATCAAGAAAAATAGGCCTACAAATGTACTGTTCCAAAAAAAATGGAGAGAGTGTTGGATATCAGACCCTAAGTTCTTAGGACGGTTAAAAAAATATCAAAAATCAACATCTCTTAGGCATCTAGCATATTGCAGTATATGTAATTTAGACTGTAGTGTTCCACTCTATAGTATTGAGTGTCCACTCCTTAAACACTCCAAACCACGTGTCCCTAACTTAGGAGTCAGAGGGAACAGACTGCATACAGCTGTCTATTAATAAACTTAATCCCTGGTCAAGCGTGCCTGGGGCAAGAGTTAATCCTTTACCATAGGACATAAAAGCCAGGCCGCTGCCCTGTCAATCCCTCCCTCACCCTTGGACACGAGAACACCTCCACTAGGACCCGGCACGCACGCCCTGCAGAAGGAACCACCACCACCAGACGTCCAGCCGACCACGCTGCGTCCTAGCATCACGTGGTTATTTTGTATCACCTGCGTGTCCTCCTCATCCTTGTGTGTTCCATAATAAACTTGTGCCTTGTACAGTCTACTATTTACATTCCCTAATGGTGTAGTACCCACAAAAACACTACAAGACATTAAATGTAGTAAATCAGACATTATGAGACACGCATCCAGTCAGAGGGACAAAAAACTTTAATTGCAGCATGCAACTAATTCATCTCTCGCCAGCTTCATACTCAGTAATGATACATTAAACAAGTCTGCCAAGAAAATTTAACTGAAACTGTGTGCCTTCTTAGCGGAAAATGACCTACCTATTTCATTGTGTGAACCCTTGTTGTTGTTAAGTTAAAAAAAATTGTTCTCTGATCAAAATGGCCTGCAACATGTCTGTCAGGGAAATCAAAGGGCATACATCTGATTAAGGATCTTTGTGAGCTTTTAAAAGAGAAGATGTTTTCAGTCATAATCGATGAAACGACAGACACGAGTACTACCAAACAGATGAGCATTATAATACAGTATTGGGATGATAATTCTGTTCTGACACTACAAATGTTGTGATGGGTGGGAGGCATTCTGTTACTACCATTTTAAAAGATTTATTGCCAAATGTTGTAATAGTAAAGTGTTCATGTCTTGTGATACATTCATGTGCGTCCTATGCTTGCCTAAAATTACCCAAGTCCCTTTAAGATCTTTGCCGTAACATCTTTACACACATTAGTTTAAGATCAAAGCAGCAAGATGCATTTAAGGAATTCCAGGAATTTGTTGGTGTAGCTCCTCACAAAATACTAGCTCCTGGGCAGACTAGGTTTTTGTGTTAGAGATTTGTGTTAAATACTTACTTGAGCAACGGGAGGCTCTTAAATTATATTTTACTGAGGTTGCTTTCACAGATCCAACTGACAGCAATGATGCAATTCTGCAAAGTCTGAACAACAAGTTTACCCTTGCTTACTTGGAATTTTTGTCTCACAACCATGCTCACTTCAATAGTTTCAACACACAATTTCAGTCTGAAACCCCCAATTTTTACTGCCTCAAAAAAGAAGTCTGCAAATTACTTAGAAGCATATCTTCAGATTTTATGAGCATACCATATGGTAAGAAGTGGCAAGTATCAGCACTTGCTCCAGAATATCCCTTAATTATTTTCTGAAAGCATGGTACCTCCTGATGACAAATATTTAGGAATATCTACAATGGAAACTATGAATGATTTGAAATCAAGTAGTACTCATGATGTGACAGTATTCTATGTAATCTGTATGAACTCATGATGTGACAGTATTCTATGTAATCTGTATGAACTCAAGATGTGACAGTATTCTATGTAAGCTATATGAACTTTCTTATTGAATCTGTAAGACAGATACAAGCTCTGCTCAACTTTAATGAACCAATCCATACTTTAGTGCAGTGTCTAGATCCCATGAATGCTGTCAATCTTCAACCAAAATCACTGGCACATATCTTTGAAACAATACTGCAGCTTAATACAATAAATATGCTGAAAAAAGTGTTGATGAAGAATGGAGATTACATTGCTTCAACGGACAGCTTACTGGCCAGACACCTTGCTTGCAGTACTGGAATATTGTATTTAACCAAAAAAATGCTGCCAACCTCCCTTGTTACCCAAATTTAAAAGTAGTTACAGTATATCTGTTATATTGTCATTGCCTTTTTCCAATGCAAGCGTTGAGATATTTTTTTTAGTAAAAACAACTTAACAAAGACTCTACAGAGAACGATCGAGGCTTAAAATGAAACCATATGTGGCTTACTTAGTACACACCTTTGTAATAAAAACATGCTTTGTTTATGACTTCATATTAATTTATTTTGATGGTTTATATGCAGAATATACATTTTTATGCCACTTTATGAAACAAATTCCTAAAATAATCATCAGTTCTGTTCAAAAGTACCGTAGTTTTAATATATAGGCCTTATTATATGAATTTAGGGTAAATCATGCCAATCTAAGGGAATTTGGACACAGATCTAGGGGAAAATAAAATATAGCCGTGGAAGCCCTGCTGCAGTCCACTCAGACTGACCTCGCAGCCATAGCCCAGACTATGCGGCATGCGGAGAGAAGGGCAGAGAAGCACATCCTCATCTACTCAGATTCAATGACGGCACTGCAGAACCTCAGGAAATACAGTCGCGAGCTGATGGGATGGAGACACGAGCACACTCATCATTGGGTCGCTTCTACCTGACGAGTTATGGGGGAGTGGTGGAGGGAGGGTATGAAGGGACTGGTGGAGGGAGCTATATAGGGGGGGATATGGAGGGACTGGTGGAGGGAGGAAGGGAGGGTATGGAGGGACTGGTGGAGGGAGGAAGAACAAGACAGATGCCAATAACAGTGGCTGTAGAGACGATTTTCTGTATCTTGATGATTTATGGTTAATTTTGGGTGAAGGGATTAATGGAGATGGAGTTCGCATTAACAAACCTATATAATTAAGTATTGAATTTTATCATTGTCATCATATTTTCTACTCTCATATGTAGGCTAAGTATCGTTCGAAATCAGCTGAACTGTAATGACATCAGCAGCAGAGGCTGATGGTATGGGTGTCTATATAACTTGGACATATGTAATGAAATGGCTATACTCAATGGTAAATGTTTCAACAATAATGAATATATTAAATAAAATTATGAGAACCACAATTATCCATATATTATAATTATGTGAAAAGAATATTCTGTGGAACGGAATCAGACAATCGAATCTCTCCTGCAGAATATAGGCTTATTTCTGGTTAAGTGAGGGTTCGAGTCATGTGAACCACAGTTCCCTTTACACACACAGACACACACACACACACCAATACCACATCTTGTAGCTTTCGCAGGCTTACCAACTTAACACACGGGGAAAAAAAATAACTTGTCCTACATTACATATAGTGTATTATTGGATTACAAGTAAATTTCTGGCCATAACAAGGAAATCATTAACATGTAGACATAGTAGAATAAAGTTAGTTACTATTTGTGAAACATATGATAATCAGTGGTGACAACCTTTGAAATGTCATTTTTTCCTTCCCGTTTCTCCCTCTCACCAGTGAATGCTTCGAATGAAACTTTCAGTGGATGGCGCGATAGTTCTATATGAGTCAGAAATGCATGGCAACACTCCACCAGCCCCTCCATAACCTGCCCCCATCTCTTCCTCTCTCTCTCCCTCACTTCCCCCCTCAATAACTCGTCAGGTAGAAATGACCCCATGATGAGTGAACTCGTGTCTCCATCCCATCAGCTCGCGACTGTACATCCTGGAAGACAATGTCCAACTGACGACCCATGTACTTTCCACGGCTCAAAGGATACAAGGACAAGGAAGGCACATCACAATCTGTTGGATCCCAAGTCATGCTGAAGTGGATGGAAATGAGAGAGCTGATAAAGGAGCCAAATTGGCATCCAGAGGACCTACTCCAACATTCAAAATCCCTCCCAGCCTTAAGAAAACCAAGAGCATGGCCGGGGCCGCAGTCAAGGATAGAATACTTTCCAGACTTAGAGACGTCTCTGCAACCTCACGTACTGCCAGGTGGTACACCCTAGCAACAGGATTGATACCCCACACAACCAAAGTTCCACGCCGAGAGTGGACCAACTTACATCATATCAGGATGGGATATGTAACGAGGTGTTACTGCATTCTAAAAGAAGCGTCGGAGGAGTGTCAGCATTGTGGAAACAGGACTGAAGAGCCACTCATTCACTACCTTCAGGAGTGCTAAAACACAGCCATCTTATGAAGGAGACTCTGAGTGCAGACTGGCGAAGTCCAAGTCACCACAGGATCAACTCAAGTGCACTTCCTCATTGATGACATAGTAAGGACAGTTGGCTTCATGAGGGGATGCACCCCTCCGTGGTAAAACATACACTTGCAGCACTAAGAGTTCAAGGCACCTCTCCTACTACCAGCCTCAGTCACGAGCACTAATAGGTATACTGGTGTGCTTCGAATATCTAGAGAGAGTAAATAAATGCACAATACGATATCCATTGGAGTTCATTCGTTGTTAAATTGGACTGTTCAAAGCTTCAACCAAAGCTGTATACTTATTAGTACCAGATAAATAGCGCTCTGTATGATGCCTTAAATTTATTATTTATTACTATATTATAGGCAATCTGTTTCTTGTATAGGTGTATGATACCTTGGGTCTGTGGTGCAGGATATTTCCTATGAATTTAATAATGGATCCGAAATCCCGAAATCGCGATCTGGTAAACAAAATGCAATGGAAGGAAGAAGAAGAAACAGCTATGGAAAAGTCATCAACGACCTACCACAAGAACAGAAGACTATTCTACACAACAAAGAGAACCTCCTTAGGAAAATACACAACGCCAACCATGCTATAACTTTCAATAAAACATGTATAAGAGAGAATCTCCTGCCTACTTATACCCTCAATATATATATATATATATATATATATATATATATATATATATATATATATATATATATATATATATATATATATATATATATATATATATATATATATATATATATATTAACAGTAAAATCTCAGAGATTGTAGTACTTGTTCGTACTGTACGTCAGTATTGCTGACCTCACGAAAAAGAATCAGGCTCATTTCGAATTTTTTTCTTTAATGATTAACCTATTATAACTTTGTATATTTATATTTGTGTATTTATAAATGTTATGAAAAGGAGATATAGAATTTATTGTTTGTGAGTAGTCTGGCTGTGCGTGTGTCGATGCTAGTTTGTCAGGACGGTGAGGTGGCTTATTTTGTTTATTGCCACGTCAGTTGTCCTGAAGCAGCCGCATTGTGAGGGTTCAGTACTGACCCAGGATATATTAGTCCTCCTTTAAGCTATGTAAATTGGTTATAAAGACATTATTTATCAACTGTTAATGTAATGTAATGTATTTATAACTAATAACTAATTAGTTTTGGTAGCAAATAAACTAAGAATTATTGGTTGTATAGGTGACTTGTGGCAGGGCCATTTGTTGGATGGTGAATGAACTTGTTGGATATTATTAATTGTATTATTTGGTCATTGTAAACGTGATGCTCCGGTTTTGGGAAAATGGTGTAGCCTTTTAGGTGATTTTGGTTGAAAAACTAATAAAGGGATAACTGTGTGTTCGACCCTAAGTGGTAACTTGACTGTATGCCACGTAGCTAGTAATGGAAAATTATATGTGATTATTTATTTGCAGTGTACTGAAGTCGTTGTATGGAGTGGCTTGGCTATTGTTCTTTGTGGCTTTTGGATATAGGTCTACGGGCCATGAAACTCTAGGAGGTCTTAGTTGTATGGAATGGAGGCCAATGTTGTAAGTTACTGTAGATGTTTGGAATTAATTTTGTGAATTTATATTATGTACAAATTGTTACCAGTAGTTTATCTGTTCTGTATGATGCCTTAAATTTATTATTTATTACTATATTATAATCAATCTGTTTCTTGTATTGGTGTATGATACCTTGGGTCTGTGGTGCAGGATATTTCCTATGAATTTAAACTGATAAGATGTAGTATATAAATTATGTGGCCGTTTCTTATGTATGATTTTTACAGGTTGGATAATATTCATTAAATGTGTATGCAACGCATGGCCTTTCCATCCCCAAGAGATTAACAAAACAATATATATATATATATATATATATATATATATATATATATATATATATATATATATATATATATATATATATATATATATATATATATATATATATATATATATATATATATATATATATATATATATATCAACAGTAAAATCTCAGAGATTGTAGTACTTGTTCGTACTGTACGTCAGTATTGCTGACCTCACGAAAAAGAATCAGGCTCATTTCGAAGAAGTGAATGATAATCTCCTTTCATTCGTAGTACGAGTCTACATTATAATTTGAAAGCATTTATGGGTCTTACTCCTGATCATATATGTTCATGGTAAAAAATTAGGCTTAGCCTGGCGTAATAGTCAATCATGCTCTTCAATAGTCAACTTTCTCTTTATTTGAAATACCATCGATGATAGTCTAAATTAGGATATCATTACATATTAGGTATATGTAACTAGGTATATCGATCTAGCACCCTGCAGCACAGAGCAGATGTAATATTACCAACAAAGATATAATTGTAGAGCAGTATGTAGCGATACATGCGTGATATTTACACTGAGCGACGGTAAGTGTAATCAGAAGGGGTAGGTTTTAGTCAAATTGTTGCGGTGAGTGACATGTCAACCAGGTACCCAAACTCTCCCTCCGCTTGATTGAAAGAATAAACTAAAAGTATGAGCCAAGCTTTCAGTAAGGAAGAAAATTGCCTGAGCAGCTCGATTCATTGGTGGCAATTACTGTCGGGTAGATTTCAAGTAAACTTTACATTGAATAACAGAACAGAGATGACTAATGTTATGTTGGTTGTGAGAATAGTACTAGTAATAGCATGTGAAACAAAAAATGTAGTGTTCATATTATTAGCAATAACATAAAAACTAAATGATATGTTCACAAAATGTTACTAAATTATGCAGTTTTAATAAGTTCTATGTATTCCGTTGGCCAGTACTTATCCCCAAAAGCTCGTTTCTAACTGTTTGACAATACAAGGTTTGCAAAAGACCACAGGACAGACAATATACATAGTGTTTCAAAACTATAACAACACTCTTTACTAGAATATAGAAGAACATATTCTAACTATAATTGTATAAGTACCCCCGAGGGGTAACAAGGCTCTGGCTACGAATACCTCCCCAAATAAAAGGGGCTTTCATTTCTCCAACTATTTACAAATATTTTTTACATCTGTTATCTTTTGTGCCCCCCCAAACGGGAATCGCTTTGACGAGGTGGGGGGGGGGGGGGCTTGCGTGTCTCTATGACCTGGTGAGCTAGGCTAGAGGGGGCTTTGGCCCCTGCTCTGCCCCGATTTTGGGGAGAGAGGGTTTCCCATGCTAGTAAGGTCGCCAGTGAGAGACCAGACTAAATGGTTCCCATGCAATAGGCTGCCAGTACGGGCCAACAGTGCTGCCCTCCACAGGGACTGCCTTCTAGGGGCAGTCCTATGTTGGATGGTTGGGTGTCTGGGGCGGGAGATGTTGGGGAAGGGGGTCTCAGCACCGTCCTGGGCAAACTTTCGAGCCATTGGGGTGCTTTTTAAAACGAGTGGCCCCGTGGGGGAAGAGGTACCCCGCCCACAGCGACCAGCGCTCGGTCCCCTCATCTGCCCGGTAGGCAGTATCTCTTGGCTCCTGGGGCCAACAACATTATAATAATGATATATGGATTATCTCTTCCTCGAGCGGTGGTCGACCAGGCCGTCGAGATGTCACTCTCTGGTCGTAATGATATGCAGAAGTCTGCAAAAATGAGTAGGCCTAGCAGGTCGGGTGTTGTGGCAACGATTCCAATTAACAGTAACGACACACTAATGTTAACAAACGTACTTCCATCCCTTTCATATGGCGCTATTCACTCAATTTTTAAGTGTTTTGGAGTAGTTCAACGTATCCGAATCACTTATGACAGTGCCTGTAAGTCTAATCGTTGTTACATTAGTTTTAATACAAGCCTGTTCCCCTATTCTCATTCCCACACCCCCTTAAATGTGTATAACATTTAAACGGGGGGATTTTAGGGGTTGCAGGAGTAGGGGGACAGGCTTATGGAGTTAGGGGGGTGCAGGAAAAGGGGGACAGGCTTTCTACCCACCCCAAGCCTGTCCCCTTATTCCCGCACCCCTCCAAGCCTGTCCCCTACTCCCACAACCCCTTAATTAAATGTCTCAATTACCGCTAAACTAAAAAAAAAAAAGATCGCATCAACAGAGTATTTTTTTTTAGAATTTGTAAAGCATGCATTTGCCAAATTTTCGGGCAAAAAATTCCGGACACCCTGTATATATATATATATATATATATATATATATATATATATATATATATATATATATATATATATATATATATATATATATATATATATATATATATATATATATATATATATATATATATATATATATATATATATATATATATATATAATTAACCCAACTGGCTACGGCTACCTACTACCTAAAAATTTTTTTATAGGGGTCTATCACTAACCCCTTAAGCCTAGGTCACACATACCCGAACTTGAGGCCGAATGCATCCCGAAGTGACTTCGGGATGAATTCGGGCATGTTCAGAGAACTTTTTCAAGGTAAAGTTTTCATCGGTATGTATTCGGTATGTATTCGAATGCATACCGAATGCATACCGAAGTCATGCCGAATCGAAACCGAAGTTTGAAATTCAAAATATAATAAGTTTTGTTCGTTCCGAAATCAAACCGAATGCAAACAGATGTCATACCGAATGCAAACCGAACCCCACCCGATTACCAACCGAAGTCTGACAGATTGTATATATTTTTGGTGTACACTATATTGTTACTATTATATTATATTATATTATATTATATTACTCTCTCTCTCTCTATCACTATTTATTTATTTATTTATTTATTTAGTTAGTTAGTTAGTTAGTTAGTTAGTTAGTTAGTTAGTTAGTTAGTTAGTTAGTTAGTTAGTTAGTTAGTTAGTTAGTTAGTTAGTTAGTTATTTAGTTATTTAATTAGTTATTTATTTATTTAATTATTTATTTATTTATTTAATTAGTTATTTATTTATTTAATTAGTTATTTATTTATTTATTTATTTATTTATTTATTTATTTATTTATTTATTTATTTATTTATTTATTTATTGTCCGTCCGTCCGTCCGTCCGTCCGTCCGTCCGTCCGTCCGTCCGTCCGTCCGTCCGTCCGTCCGTCCGTCCGTCCGTCCGTCCGTCCGTCCGTCCGTCCGTCCGTCCGTCCGTCCGTCTGTCCGTATGTCTGTCTGTCTGTCTGTATGCATGTATGCATGTATGTGTGAGACATTAGTATTAGTTAATTAAGTGAATATTAAGTAAATGTATAACTTGGCAACACTGACAAGTACAAAGTCATCTGGCAACACTGAGAGCCTCACAACACAGAAGCAGCTGCTTAGTCAGTCACTTCCAAGCTAGCTTCCGACATAGCGAGTCCTACTCTCTGTATATTTTTCTCTCTGCATTGTAAATAATACATCTATCACACCAAGCCTCCATGATTTATTCAGCCTTACGACCTCTCGACTACGCTTACCACATATGGTAGCAGCGGTGTGTACTGGACTCCATAAATTCGGTGTAGAGAGGGAAATTCTTCACAGGCGTCCCTAACCCAAGCACCACCCAACCCACCAACACGCCATTACGGACGCCACTCCACAACTCGATTCCCTCTTCTGCTGGCTATCCAACAACACTCATCATATTCTACTACGTTCCTGCTTCATCCTGACGTTTGGTAGGAGTCCACAAATATTATCAAGTCGACTCTGATCTTCGTTCTCAAGCCTGTTACCTTCCCAGCCAGCCAGCCTGCCAGCCTACACAGACGGTCAGCCATTACAGCCCACCTCACGGCTGTTTACTTCCACCACCTTCGCTACTATATTACATGGACCAGTCTCAACGTCGCCTGCATGTGACCTTCAATCAACATTATCATTCACTACACTGGTAAATGTATCTGATTCCAATTAAGTTGAAATTATCCTGTGCTCCAAAGTGTTTTTCAGTGATATAAGATGGCCGACCATGTAAACAAACTTTCCAAGTGACTCACAGTGACTCTTAGACTTCCACTTATACCTCACTATTCCACACGTACTTTATTTCATTGTGCTTCAAGTAATTATTATAAGTTATTACAATTTCTATTGGGTAATTCTCCACATTAAAAACTGACACTCTACACATTCTCACATATAATTGTCCACATTAAAAACAGACACTCTACACATTCTCACACATAATTATTTTTATGTAATATTCATCTATGTGCATTATACTGTAGTGTATTTGGAAACATTACAGTTGTGTTTTTGTGTCAGCACTTCGTCCAAGCTACCATAGCCTACCTGTGATTATACTGTACTGCATCTTCAACCAAGCCATACGGTACCTGGTACTCGTACATTCTACCTCCAGTGTCGTGAGATTTTTCTATATTTTTATTATATTTTGTATATCAATTCATGTACGCTTTCATGTAATCATTTAATTTTATTGCATTTCAATTTACTGTACTATTTGTAATCTCAAGTAACCTAACCTAACCTAACCTAACCCATTTAAAAGAGTTTTTACCTCACAGTAGTCTTAATCAATTTATTACATTGATCTACATTTATCTCAGTATGTACCAGTCTTAAATAATTGCTTATATATATATTGTGTATTGTGTATTTCTATTAATATTATCTTGTATTATATTTATATTTGAATGGTTAAGAAACGTAAACAATATAATTACTCCAATATGTCTAACTCAACATCAGTAACACTTGTTCACGAATTGCCATCCTATCCTAAGTTCACAGGTGATAACATTCCTGTTCACATTTTACTTAAGGAGGTTGATGATGAGATTGCACGTAGAAATATCACAGATGACTCTATCAAGATTGCTCAACTTAAGTCAAGATGTCAATTAACTAATTGCCAAGCTGGTCTCCTCCTTCAGAGTGATTTATTTCTCTCACTCACATCTTATGATGACTTCAAATCTAAATTTATTAAATACTTCTCTGTCACTCACAAGTCTGGTTCTCTTGCCATATTGTATAAACTTGCGGAAAATCACAAGAAACATGACCAACCACTTCCTGTTATGGAAGCCTTACATCAAGCTTTTAATGTAAAATTGGAATTAATTAAACAACTTGAGACATCAAATTGGGTTGACAAAAATGGCAAGTAGATCTCTCGGCAATTGGTAACCTTTTTGGCTATTATACATTCATGTTTCTTTTTCATCCAGCCACTGCTAAACAATCACTAGATAGGAAACTTGACTTTAACCCACAGGACACATTAACAGAATTTGCATCCAAGTTTGAGGACATTCCATCTCTTGTAACCACACCCACTGTCTCTGTTGCTAGTGCTCCTGTAGCTACCTCTTCTCAACAACACCATCAGTCACGAAATACATCACATTCTTCCACTCATGGTCAACAACGTTCACAGAATCGTTCTTCCTCTGCATATTCACACTACTCCAGATCTCAAAGACCACCTTCACCCTCCCCCTATTATTGTTACTATTGCAAACGCAAGGGACACACTATTGCACGTTGTTTCCAGTGGCAAAAACAACACCCCAACCAAAGACAGAATACACGTTATTGTGACTATCACGGAGAATGTAGTCATGACACTTCTAGTTGTCGTGTCCTTGCCTCACAACCATCTTTCTCTCCTTCACCTGTGCCACATAATTCATCATATAATTCACTATGACTACCAAGGCCCCAACTCCCTATGTGCAAGATTCCAAACACATGGGAGGATCCAATGATAATCAATGCTGAGATCAATCAATATTATTTTACAATGTTCATTGACACAGGTGCTTCAGTGAACATCATGACCAAGAGCTGTTTTGACAAAATTCGCTCTGTACGTGGCCGCCACTTAGTAATTTTAGAACCTCCAGACTTACAGCTTTGTGGCATAGATGGTACAGTATTTCCTACCTTGGGCAAAATTCCACTTAACACTTATCTCATGCCAGACATGCCTCCTATCACTTTGATCTTCTACATATCAGACGGCATTAACATTCCTGCAGATGCTCTCATTGGCCGTCCTGCACTCAATGATCATGAAATAGACCTTTATCCACGTTGTCATGGTATAGTGTGGCGTGAGAAATTCATTCCTGAAGTGATTAAACCAAAAGTCCATTCCAACTCTCGTCCTGTTCATACTGCCTCTTCCATACTAGACCAATCCACACATGTTGATGCACTTGAATCAGATCAATATTCTGTATCTCCACAAAATGAACAAATTTCACAAATTCAAGAAATTCCTCCTGACATCTCTGTTACTAACACTGTGTCCATTCCAGACATTCCAAATGAGACTAGTCATACCCAATGTTCCAAATTAAACAAAAGGCGTCGTTCAGTTGGTCGACCTTCTCGTTCAAAGCGCAAATTGAAATCAATCGCATCGACATCCATTTGTGTTCCTACCACCTCTACTCCATATCCAGAAGCATCCCTTTACAAGGTGTTAAAAGACACTGAGAAGTACTGTCATTCCTTTGTCTCATCTCACATTGAACTTCTTCCATTCACATGCACTTTGATTGATATTCGTGTCAGAGGTGTTTCCAGTGCTGATGCTATTTCACTTCCTGAATCAGTTACTCATCCTGCGCTTGCTGTTCCTTCTGCGCTATGTAAACTCAAGTCGCATGGAAAGACACATATGTGCGTGACCAACATTACCAATACACCAGTCACTCTTCCTAGGGGTACATGTCTTTGTTCATTTCTTGTTTATCCTGCTGAGATTTGTGTCATTGATGACTCACAGGACACAACCAAGTCAGTCAATTGCATCACATCTAAAGAGTCTTCAACATTCCCTGATATTCAACCATACTTAAAGTCCACTGATTATCCTGAGGCACAAAATTATTTACTTCATCTCTTGTCAGAATTCGGGAATGTCATTTCTCTCCCTGGTGAACCCCTTGGAAAAACAAATGTTATTAACCATAAGATTCAACTTATCAAAGACGCGCAACCTGTCTACATTCCTGCTTACAGAATACCACATTCAAAACGTCAATTGGTTGAACAGACTGTGTCAAATATGCTTGAACAAGGAATTATTGAGAATTCTGTCAGTAACTTCAACAGTCCGATGTTTCTTGTTCCCAAAAGCTCAGGTGAATGGCGTCCTGTCGTTGACTTTCGAGCCCTTAACAAAATCACTGTACCACCTCGGTACCCCATGCCTGTCCTTGAGGAAATTTTGCAAAACCTTGGTGAACAAAACACTGTCTTTTCAACATTAGATTTATGTTCCGGGTTCCATCAAGTTGAACTTCATCAGGAAAGTCGTCCTTACATAGCCTTTTCCACAACTTCTGGTCACTATCAGTACCGCAGAATGCCTATGGGTCTTGCTGGTTCTCCTTTCACATTCCAGAGGTTGATTAATTCTGTTTTCACAGGTCTTTTGGGCGATACACTTCTTTCTTATTTAGATGATTTAATTGTTTTCTCAAAATCAGTCTCTGAACATTTACAGAAACTCAGGAAAGTTTTCACTCGTCTCCAAGATGCAGGACTTAAGCTCAAACTTTCCAAGTGTGCATTTCTATGTAAACAAACTACCTTTCTTGGTCACACCATAGATGCCGATGGCATTCACACATTACAAAATAAAGTCCATGCTGTCAGTAACTACCCTACTCCTACTAATACAGATCAAGTTCGCAGTTTCTTTGGTTTAAGTGGTTACTATAGACGATTCATAAAGGATTATGCTTCAATTGCTTCTCCACTCACTTCACTTCTCAAGAAAGATGTACCTTTCCAATGGTCAGAGACTCGACAAAAGTCATTTTGCGATCTTAAACACGCCCTCACATCCGCACCAGTATTAGCATACCCTGACTACTCTAAGCCTTTTATTCTCAATACCGACGCAAGCTATTCAGGTCTAGGTGCAGTTCTCATGCAAGAACACCAAGGGAAAAACCGTCCCATTGCATATGCATCACGCACCCTCAACAAAGCAGAAAAGAATTATGCTGTAACAGAAATAGAGGCCTTAGCGGTTGTTTGGGCATTGAAAAAGTTCAAATACATCATTTATGGCTATCCTATTGATTGAGATTCTTACTGACCACAAACCTCTCCTCCATCTATTCAAAGGCAAAGACTTATCTGGTCGCATGGCTCGTTGGTTACTCACTGTTCAAGATTACATGCCCACTTTCACTTACATCAAAGGGAAAGCCAATGTTGCGGCTGATGCACTCTCTCGTAATTGTGCTCTAACATGCGCTGTTTCCACTGAAACTCCCACATTTGATACACTTACTCATACAGATATTTTCAAAGCTCAACGTGATGATCCCATGTGGTCCAAGGTCATCTCATATCTTGAGACAGGAAATGATCTCGATCTTCCTCATGTACCTTCTCTCTCTCATTATGTGCTACAAAATGACATACTCTACAAAGCCACCACACTCACAGGCAAATATGAACCTTCTCGTCTTATTCATCAACTTGTCATACCTCAGACTCTTGTTCCTTCTGTGCTGAAATTAATTCGTGACACTTCTCATGCATCACATCCAGGCAAAGAGAAAACACTTTCACAGGCGAGACTCAAATATTTTTGGCTTACAATGAGGAGAGACATAAACAATCATATTGACCTCTGTCACACATGTGCTAGAACCAAGGGAAATATTCATCCACATGTCCCCATACTTAGTTACCCAGTTCCATCTTCACCTTGGGATGTAATTGCCATTGATGTCTTGAAACTCCCTCTCACAGAACGTGGTAACCAGTATATGCTTGTCTGTGTTGATCATTTTTCACGTTTTTCAGTTCTTGTTCCAATTCCAAACAAAGCAGCACAAATAGTTGCAAGAGCAATTTTGAATTATGTTATTTGTCCATTTACTACTCCTAAAGTGATCCTTTCCGACAATGGTACGGAATTTGTTAATCAGGTTCTCATTTCTTTGTGCAAAGAGTTCAATATCAAGAAAGCCAATGTTCTTCCTTACAGGCCCAGTGCCAATGGCCTAGTAGAACGCCATAATCGTAAAATCCTCAACACCTTACGTTCTCTTGTTCCTGATACAAATACTCTTTGGGATACTTATACTCCTCAAGTTATGGCTTCCTTGAATTCCACTATCAACAAATCCATTTCTGAAACTCCTCACTACATATTGTTTGCTCAAGACAAGAGGCTTCCTTACGAACTCCTTACTAAAAAGCCGAATCCTGTTTACAACATGGATGATTTTGTTAAAACCAATGTTCACACCTTTCAGCAGATACATCAACAGATTCAACATTCACTTGCTCTGTCCAAAGCTGACATGCTTCTTTACCATAATAAATCAGCTTCCAATTTCTCACTTGATATAGGTGACATAGTGTATTCTCTAGTTGAAGTTAAGCATTCAAAATTAGATCCAAAATTTGATGGACCCTTCAGAGTTATTGCCAAAGAGCATGGTAATAAAGTTAAGCTTTTGAGATTGAAAAACCATACTGAAACCACAGCCCACCTTGATTCCCTCAAAAAAGTACACTCAGGTCTTGACTGTGAAGATCCTCAGTTCATCCCTACTGTATCTCAACCCCCACATTCACCTCCACCACCTGCCTCTCCAGAGAACCCTCCTCTTTTCAGTCAACCCCCTCAACATTCTTACAATCTCCGCAGTCATACATAAGTCCATATTCCTATTTTTTAGTATTCAAGGTTTTTCTAATCTTTGTAACTATTTTTTTTATATTGTACTCATTATTATTGAAATGGTATTATGATAAATTGTGTATTACATGTATTGTATTTCAATTTTATATGCTTATGAATTGCAACTTTAAACCTATTCTTGCCTAGATTGTATATTGTACGGTTTACATTTCCATTTATGTTACATGTTTTGATTGAAAAGTAATATTTCTGAGTATTAATTTATGTCAATTATGTACATTTGTCTTATCAACTAGTCATAAGTTATCTACTCATCTATGCAACTAATTTAATATGTTCCATTTTACCTTTACATATGCCAATTCAGGTTTTGATTTATCTTTGTGTCATAGTTGCCTATTGTATTGCTGGTGACACTCGACTTGATCTCATCCATTTATTTGATTTAGTTTTTCTTGTCGAGATGAGGTCATCTCGAGGCCGTGGCCGAGCATCTGTGAGACATTAGTATTAGTTAATTAAGTGAATATTAAGTAAATGTATAACTTGGCAACACTGACGAGTACAAAGTCATCTGGCAACACTGAGAGCCTCACAACACAGAAGCAGCTGCTTAAGCTACGGTCACACTGGCCATTTGTACCCTGGGAGACCCAAGTGTAGAGCAGCGTTGGATGCTGTCCCTTGGAAGTTTTTGGTCACACTACAGAAAGTAGAATCATCAGCCCAGTCCAAGGATATCAAGCTACAAAGAGTAGTGCACAATGGAGGACGAGGAACATGCTGGAAACTATGACTATTTTTACAATTGCAGCAACCTACGCTCACATAAAACGGAAAATAAATAACGTGAAGAGACTGTGGGTCAAACTAGAGACCCTATATAGAGAGACTGGACAGTGGACACCTAAATTTTGTGCTGCTCGCTGATTGGCTGAATATATAGGCCGCCATATTTGTTACTGTTGTCTTCAGTGTTGCCAGGTCTGTTTGGCAGTGCTAGACGAAATTTCCCTATAACTTCAACATCAGAATTTCCCTTTTTACCTCAATTATTCCCTGTTTACTCTGATACCCTGTTTACTCTTTGGTATTTCGTCTGATAGAAAATTCCCTGTTTACTTTTGAACAATCTTTAATTATAATCTCCATGTGTGGACTTCAACACTCCCTAAAACAGAAATTTCCCTGCACCTGGCAACACTGATCGTCTTTCAATCAACCGCCTTGGTTTAGTAGCGTCGTCTGGCAACTCGTCACGTCCTATTATGTGCTTTAAATAACTCATACATGACGTATAATAGTATTTATAACTTCAGGGATCTTATAGAATTAAAAAAATATATACCTGTATATGGAAAGAATGCAACTTTCGTCAATATTTTGCCCACGAATGTCAACAATAGATTACTAACTGGTAGTATCTGGCATCTTATACAAACTTGAGAGGTATCGCGGAAAACTAGATAAAAAGGTATTTATGTATTATTTACGCTAATTTGATATATTTATTTACTATTTGTCATTATTTTTCAAAATAAGTTAAGTATAATCACATATTTTTACTAACAATAGTTTTAAAGTTCCTTCATTCTAACCTTGGACTTGGAAGCAAACGATCCTACTCGTGTTGGGATACCTTGTAAATCTCCAAGCAAAACTCTCCAAGGTTGGGCGAAAATCCTACTCTCCCATGGGATCCAAGCATTTTTTGACCAGTGTGACCGCGGCTTTAGTCAGTCACTTCCAAGCTAGCTTCCGACATAGCGAGTCCTACTCTCTGTATATTTTTCTCTCTGCATTGTAAATAATACATCTATCACACCAAGCCTCCACGATTTATTCAGCCTTACGACCTCTCGACTACGCTTACCACATATGTATGTATTGTTATGACCAGTGTAGTAGAGGTCTAGGGGTTTATAATTGAGTACCACATTGGCCAACAAAAACAGGTGATGGAAAAGGTGTTTACTATAAAACGTATATTAACAAGACCATCACAAGATATAGAATAGACACTAATGACTTAAAGACATGATATAATAAAGACACGATATAATAAAGACACGATATAATAAAGACCCTAATGTTAACTAATGACACATGATATAAAGATACTATAAAGACACTAATAAAGACACAATAAAGACACTAATAAAGACACTCATAAAGACACTCTAAAGACACTAATAAAGACACTCATAAAGATACTCCCAGTTGTACAATATCAACACAATATACTTATCAAAGGGACGAGACCGAATACTTAAGTCCAGCTGTCGCCCAACGCCAGGAGAAGTGTTCAGACCTCGCTGTGTGATGAGACTGACTAACAATCCTACTTGGAGCCACTACGTCAGCTCGGTTGAAGCCCGGTTTGTTTCATCAAGATATGGTTAGGGGTCGAGCCAACCACCTGAAGCCCGGCTGATGGTTTGGCGTGGCGAACCATCGTAGGGTTGTTACACCTCCCCCCTTAAGACGACGTAATGTGAGTGAAGTCGTAGTAGGAGTTAGATGCGAGACATCTACATAATACCCAGCCATGCCAAGGAAACGCATCAGGGACTTGCGAGTGGTCGGGACAGGGTATTCCAGTACGGCAGTAACGTTGGCAGACTTTGGCCTGACAACTCCATGCCCAACTACGTGGCCCAGGTAGTTGATTGAAGCTCTCCCGAAGCATGTCTTGGCCAGTTTTACCGTAAGCTGGGCCCCTTGCAGCTTCGACAGGACCTGCTGGATTTGGTGTAGATGATGTTGCCACTGGTCTGAGGAGATTAAAATATCGTCTAAATATACTGAGACACCCTGTATATCCTGCAACAAGTAGTTCATGGTTCGCTGAAAGGTAGCTGGGCCATTGCGCATTCCAAAGGGCATAACAAGATAATGGAATAGGCCAAAGTGAGTGGTAAAAGCAGATATTAGCTGGGCCTCCTTGGAGAGTGGAATCTGATAGTACCCTTTTAACAGATCTATTTGTGTTATAAATTTGGACTGTCCCACCTCATCGATTAAGTCATCCACTCTAGGAAGAGGGTATGCGTCTGGTACTGTTACTGCGTTGACTCTTCTGTAGTCCGTGCAGAGGCGAAGTTGGCCATCCTCTTTTGGAACCAGCAGGCATGGGGACGCCCAGGATGACTGGATGGGCTCGGCCAGTCCATGTTGGAGAAGATAGTCGACCTCTTTCTTCATCAGCTCCCGTTTCTGTGGGTGGAGTCTGTATGGGTTCTGACGAAGAGGGACTGTTCCTGGAAGTAGTTGAACATCATGACAAGCCACAGTACATCTTCTGGGATCTACCTCATTGAGTCTCTTAATTACAGAATATGGGCCATGGTATTTGGCTTGCAAGGGTGAACCAGGAGTTGGGAAGAAAGCGAGAACCTTATCGCCCTGATTAAATGATCTAGGTTTGGCTTTGACATCATAGTGAATTTTCATTACTTCCTGAGATTGTTTAAGATTATGTTTGGTAAATTCATGAATCCTGTGGAGTGTATTTTTTAAGTGATTAATGTACTGGGTAACTGAACTTAGTTTGTAAGAAGCATCACTTAACAGTTTATCCTTGATGACTTTGAGGGGTCCTCTAACTGGACGGCCAAACAACATCTCAAATGGAGACACTCCTAGGGTCTCGTTTGGAGTCTCTCTGATTGCAAAAAGTGCAAAGGGTAAAGCTTCATCCCATTCCTGGTCATTTTCATGGCAAAACTTCCTGAGAATTGACTTTAATGTTTGATGGCATCTCTCCAGTGCGCCCTGAGACTGAGGATGGTAAGCAGTTGAGAGGGTCTGAGTGATACCAAGCTGGGCTAAGACAGCTGTAAAAAGGTCACTTGTGAAGTTACTGCCACGGTTACTTTGTATGTCCTTGGGAATGCCATAGGTGGTGAACATATTAATTAAAATATTAGTAATGGTTTTGGCCCTTATGTTTTTGAGAGGAAAAGCTTCTGGGTATCTGGTTGTTGGACACATAATAGTCAAGATATATTGGTTGCCTTTCCTAGTTTTTGGTAGTGGACCAACTACATCAATTATTATTTTTGTAAAAGGTGAATGGGGTACTTTAATGGGCTGAAGTGGGTATGGTGGCACTTTCTGGTTTGGTTTACCTACAATCTGGCAAGTTGAACACGAATTTACAACTTGACTTACACTATTCTTCATTCCTGGCCAATAGAAATCCCTGAGGAGTTTTACATAAGTTTTCTTAATACCCAAGTGACCGGCCGTACCTTCATGAGCCACTTCCAATATGGTTTTCCTTAAGGTCACAGGTAATACAACTTGATGGCTCTCTGCCCATGTATCATCATCATCTAATCTAGGTGGTCTGTACAGTCTCATGAGTATATCATCCTGGTAATAGTAAGCAGGAGTGTGAGTGATCTGATCTTTTGGAATAGCTCGAGAATGAAGTATGTCTAATGTTTTGTCCTCTTTCTGAGCTTCCTTAAGTTGCTTCTCAGAGAATAAAGTTTCACTCTTACTAGTACCACTAATGAAAGAAATATTAGTTGTCTGGGAAACAGTAGTTGGGTCATAATCCTTTCCAGCCTGGGATCGGGTAACCGCACAACTAGGGAATAATCCTGGCTGATCCTTTTCTAAGTCGGTTGTAAGCAAGGGGTACCTGACTGATGGTCAGAAGGGGTACAACTTTCTCCCCTGCTAAATCATTTGCAAGGAGGAAATTTGCACCAGGTATAGGCAATTCCGGCTCTTCACTTACAGCTACTGTAACAGAGCCTTGAACCAAGGGACACATTAGGGATACTTTAGCCAAATAAGCTGGAAATGGTTCATGAAAGTCCTTAAGAAATACTCTTTCTCCAGTGTAGTATTTTTCTACTCCTGGCAAGGCAGATTTCAGAAGAATAGATTGGGCTGAAGCAGTGTCCCGTATGATGTGAAGAGGTTGAAGCTTCAGACCTTCCTCCAGGGCCACAGTACCCACAGTTCTGAATGGTTTAAAAGGATCAGGGTATGTACTGTTAGTGGTGTTAACCGAAGCCACAGGCTTATGAAAAGACCCTGATAACCGAGACACTTTACATCTAGGATCGGTGCAATTCCTAATAACATGCCCTGTTTTTTTACAAAAAGCACATACTATCTTTGGCCTGGCACCGACCTCAGTATTCTCAACAATGTTACCATCATATGACTTTGCACCTGACTGTATAAAAGACGAAGTCTTTCGTTCTCCTGAGGCTGGGCGATGAATTAATGAAAAAACATCAGCTAACTGGGCAGCCTTAAGGAGATCTGTCTCGTCCCTATCTATCAGGTGAACCATTATAGCATGAGGAACCTTGCGTTCAAATTCCTCCAACGTAATTAGGTTAATTAGTTGGTCATAAGTAGTTACTGCAGCAGACCTCAACCATTGTTTAAGGGCTCTGAGTTTGGATGTAGCAAACTCTAAGTAAGTTTGGTCAGAAAGCTTGTACATTTTCCTAAAGTTCTGTCGGTAACCTTCAGTAGTAATAGAATAAGCTGATAGAATGGCTGTTTTAACTAACGCATATTCCTCGCTATCTTCTATTCCCGTAAAAACAGTTAGAGCTCTGCCGGTCAGTTTGGGTTGAACTAACCACGTCCAGTCTGACTCTGGAATTTCAAAATGAGCGGCAGTAGCTTCGAACTGTCTAAAGAAAGACTCTGGATCATGTTTTGAGAAGGTAGGCATGAGATTGATATATTTACGGATGTCAGTTTTTGATGGAGGAGAACTTTGATTCTGTAATTCCAAAAGCTTTAGTTCATATTGCCTTTCGTTTTCCTTTTCCCTTTCCTGTCTTTCGTTTTCCCTTTCCTGTGCTGCTAATCTTAACTTCTCCAATTCAAGCTTTTCCCTTTCAAAACCAATCAACCTTTCTTGGTGTTCTCTGTCACGTTCCTCATGAGCTACTTTCATTTGATAAGAGTGCAAACGTACCTTTTCTACTTGTAATAACATAGAGGGATTATCCCGTCCAGTAGGGTGTTGTGAAAGTGACTCCGAGTCTACCCCAAGATCAGTTAATATGAGAATTCTAAGATCATCTTTGGTGATTTCACACGAGAACTGAATACCAAAACTAGTGGCTATGAATTTCAGTTGATCTTTTGTAGCATTAGAATTAGAAAGTTCCTCTACTGAAGGGTTACCAACAAATTCTTGTACATTAAAGAAAGTGGCCATTTTGAAATGTTGTTCGAATTTAGTTCCCAACACTTACAATTTTACACGATAAAATATATACAAGACAAGTTAAATGAAGAGTTTGGGCACTGTGTGTGCCGAAGAATTGAAATAAAAAGAAGAAAATGACGTAGAGTGTTAAATAAAGTAGTGTATCTCCTGGCTTCCTACCAATTTAAACACTAGACGTGAGGATGTAGGGGAGCGACCCCTATGAGTAAGACACTTCGAAGATATAACGAGCCAAAAGATGCCAGATGCAATAGCCCACACAATGCAAAACAGTCTGACACAGTACCCTTTGGGCGTGACGGTCAAGTTACTTTCGAGTGTTAGTTAATAGGATGGGAACATCACTGGTTCCAAGATAGGAATGAGTCTTTGTACAGCAAGTGGGAGGAGGTTGTTCACTGGAAATATTCCACTAGGGACAACTAGTCTGATGAGAAATGTCACACCTAGGTGCCTCTACACCAGGCCCTCGTGTAGGAATTTTAAAGGCAAGGCTTAACACTCCTACCAAAAATGGTCCACCCTAATTTTACTGAGCAATACAAGATATCCAACTGGGAGCGACCTACTCACTTGTTTCCCTGTTCCTTCAAAAAATAGTAATGAATCCCGGTCAGGCCCCCACTTTGTTATGACCAGTGTAGTAGAGGTCTAGGGGTTTATAATTGAGTACCACATTGGCCAACAAAAACAGGTGATGGAAAAGGTGTTTACTATAAAACGTTTATTAACAAGACCATCACAAGATATAGAATAGACACTAATGACTTAAAGACATGATATAATAAAGACACGATATAATAAAGACATCGTATTTATATTTTACTATCACATCTTCACTATTAAGTGAAGATGTGAATACTATGTTTCATCATCGTGTTTGCATCCTAGCGGTGAGAGAAACATCTTCACTATTTACTGTAAGATGTGAAGTTGTATTTTGCTGTGTTCTGTAGTTCCAGGTTGAGTCCAAATGTGATATATGGTCCAACCGAACGTTGTAACAGTACAGTGTAGCAAGCTAAAAGAGCTTAAGTAAAGCTATGACTGCTAAAGAGTGTGTTTAGTTCCTCCCCCCTTCTGCCAAAGTCATATCTGATTGCGAGCCTCAGTCTATACCCGGGGCTGGCATGTATGTATGTATGTATGTATGTATGTATGTATGTATGTATGTATGTATGTATGTATGTATGTATGTATGTATGTATGTATGTATGTATGTATGTATGTATGTATGTATGTATGTATGTATGTATGTATGTATGTATGTATGTATGTATGTATGTATGTATGTATGTATGTATGTATGTATGTATGTATGTATGTATGTATGTATGTATGTATGTATGTATGTATGTATGTATGTATGTATGTATGTATGTATGTATGTATGTATGTATGTATGTATGTATGTA